>BPTQ01000002.1:188857736-188870924 GCA_019973895.1 Chrysanthemum seticuspe | reverse complement strand
TGATTTTCACCGTCAAAGAGCGTGTGAGCATGTTGAAGAATGACGTGGAGACACTGGAGCAGCGAAGCAGACCTGAGGCAGACTGATGCAGACAACAACATACTATCACCTTCACCACAAAGAACAATAAATCAAAGAACAAAGTTAATGATGACGTCAAAGCAAAACCGCACAAAGATAACTATCTCTCTACACTGGAGAGATTGTTCGAACCAAGGCAATTCCTCTCACAAGAAAGAAGAATGTCAGAAGACGTCACAGCTACTATTACATCAACGCCTTCACCGTTATTCATATATACTTGAGGGGGAGATTGTTGGAATCACTCCTAAACAGTATTTCAAGTATTTATATTTCATATGTAATAGGTAGCTTTATTATGGCCTTTATGTTTGTTTAAGGTCCAGCTTATGTAGAAGGCCCATAAGCTGAGGCCCAAGCCCAATAAGGAATAGGGAAGGAGAGGGAGTGTTGCCCTAGCTCCTTGCCTATATAAACTATTGTAAACCCTCATTTGAGGGTTGGTTGTTCAAGTTATTCTCTCATTCACTCTTATTCTTAACCGTATCATTGTTTATGCGTGTATGTGTGTTTAGCTTGTTCATCCGCCTTCATCTCTTCTCTTATAAGCTTGTGTTGTAAAACTTGTGACCTAACAAGAACCTTGTTGGGTTTATTCCAGTTCTAGCTCTATCTCAGTCCGCACTCTTTTCCCATATCTCACTTTTCTCGTTTTTTCATCATACCTAAGGACTCTACACTATCTAGTGGATTGTCCCTGGGTAGATCCCTCCGGTTCTGAGGGATCATGGGAACGAATACCTAACCTAACCATCCTTATATCACCATACATAAAGTAAATTTGGTCGGTCTATTTGGTAATGTTCATCTGCAGTTGGAACCAATTGAAAACCATTTGAAAATCAATCCAGATACCTGTGATATATTATCAAAGCATTTTGTACCTGAATTGTTTTTAATATTTTTAGAGAAAGAGCTCTCCCTCAACATGTGCATCATGTATTAGAAATCGTTTTAGCACACGGAGGCAAGAGGAAGAATTAACTTCTTAGATTACCATTTTCTAAAAGATATCAACATCACTTCCCTGATCAAATCAAGTAGATAAAGCATATTGAGGAAGGATGAGGTTTTCATAAGTTTGCTCCCCCTTAATATGTGCCTCGAGGTTTCAAAGAGTTTTGCACATATTAGAAGGAACCTGCACTTAGAGACAAATCAATCACGTTTCAATTCTTTGTGGTTTTAAAAGGATGCTCCCCCTCAACATGTGCATGGTAAATTTGAAATCGTTTGGCACATGTGGGGAGGAAAGCTTGCTAAACACTTGTGAAACCATTTATCGAATCATCAGTTTAAATCCAATTTAAATCACAAATTCTCCCCCGATCACAATTTTCTAATCATTTGAGATTTGTGATCTCTGTAGATTTAAATTGATTTTGAAAGCTTTTGAGGAGAATTGTGACTTGATTATGAAAACATTTTAACTGATAAGGATCGGATTATGAGACTTTAAACTCCATTGATTAAACATGCATGATTATCTTTTTGAAAACAATTGTATGACGAATAACCTTTTGATTTAATTGAAATCATTCTCCCCCTCAATCAATGACATAAGTTGTCGATTAAGAGATAGATATTTTTGACAAACGTTAAGTCCAGATGATTTTCAAAAATAGAGTCCGAGTTATTTTTCAAAGCAATTAGTTTTCATTAGATAGTAAGTAATTGTTTATAGAATCATAGCATAAGATTTGAAAAAACACGATAAAGCATGGCTCTGTTCTTTCTATGAAAAACGGGTTACTGCCTGAAATGACAATAAACCATATATTTCACTTTCTCCCAAAATATATATATATATATATATATATATATATATATATATATATATATATATATATATATATATATATATATATATATATATATATATAATTATATATATATATATATATATATATAAATATATATATATATATATATATATATATATATATATATATAATTATATATATATATATATATATATATATATATATATATATATATATATATATATATATATTTAAGAACATTCGAACAACATCTAAAGTCCCGTGTCATTCTTTGAATGACAGCACAAAGACCGTAGATATTTTCGAATCGAGAAAAACATGACAAAACGACAATATTTTTTGAAATTTTTCACGATTTTTCAAAAAAAAATTTTTTTTTTTTGGAATTTTTGAAAGTTTTATAATTTTCTGTTTGCTTTTTGAAGGTTTTGTAATTTTGTATTTTGCTTTTCGAAATAAATATTTACAAGAGATGGATGAAGAAAGATCTTTACTCCTCGTTTTCCTCTTGAAGACGTATGAGTGTTTCCGGTTGTAGACTCTTTAGACCAAGTCGTGGGAGGATAAACTCAAAACATTCTCTAGGAAGAGCTTTGGTGAAGATGTCTGCTAACTGGTATTCAGTCCTCACAAAATAGAGTTCCACCACACCGTTTTCTACTTGCTCCCTGATGAAATGATGTCGAATGTCGATGTGCTTTGCTCTTGAGTGTTGTACGTTGTTGCATGAGAGAGCAATAACACTTTTATTATCACAGTACAGAGGGATTTTGTTGAATTCAAAGCCATAGTCAGATAATTGAGATCGCATCCATAGGATTTGAGCACAACAAGATGACATGGCTATGTATTCAGCCTCTGTAGATGAAATAGAAGTACTCATTTTCTTCTTTGAAGACCAGCTCACAAGCTTATCACCCAAAAACTGAGCACCTCCAGACGTGCTTCGACGTGTATCTTGACATCCTGCATGATCAGCATCTGCATAGGCTGTTAGTGACATACCGGTGTCCTTCGGGTACCAAAGTCCCATATTGATGGTTCCTTGGAGATACCGAAAGACCCGTTTAACCGCTTCAAGGTGCTTTTTGGTAGGCTTAGCCTGATATCTAGCACACATGCAAACATCGAACAAAATGTCTAGTCTACTGGCTGTGAGGTACATCAGGGATCCAATCATACTACGATATTTCGTTTGGTCTACCATGATCCCTGAGTGGTCCTCATCCAGTTTAGTACGCTCTATCATGGGAGTGTCAACAAGGTCACAAGAATCAAATCCAAATTTCTTTAAAATCTCATTTGCATATTTAGATTGATTTATAAAAATGCCTCCGGGACTTTGTGAAATTTGTAATCCCAAGAAAAATGACATTTGTCCCATCATTGACATTTGAAATTTGGAACCCATTTAACTTGAAAAACGGTCACATTCATTGGGGTCAGTCAAGGCAAAAATGATATCATCAACATATATTTGAACGTGAATTAAATGTTTGCCTGACTTTATGGTGAACAATGTCGGATCAACTGCTCCTTTGTTGAATCCAGTAGATAGAAGAAACTTTGATAGCGTATCATACCACGCCCTTGGAGCTTGCTTCAAACCGTAAAGAGCCTTCTTCAAACGATAGACGTGAGTAGGATGCTCTGGATTCACAAAGCCTTCAGGCTGGCTGACGTATACGACTTCTTTAAGATCTCCGTTAAGAAACGCCGTCTTTACATCCATCTGATAGACTACCATGTTCTTACTTGCAGCATTAGCCAAGAAGATTCTGATTGCCTCGATACGAGCAACAGGAGCAAATGATTCTTCAAAGTCAATACCTTCCTCTTGACGGTATCCTTTTGCAACCAATCGAGCCTTATTCTTCAAAACATCACCATGCTCATCAAGTTTTACTTTGAAGATCCACTTTAGAGCAATGATCATTGCACAATCTGGAGCTGGTACTAATTCCCATACATCTAGTCGATCAAACTCATGAATTTCTTCTTGCATGGCATTGAACCAGTTGTCTTCATTCATGGCAGTTTTCACATCTTTTGGTTCGATCTTAGAGAGTACGGAGTTGAAAAAGCACCATAAGGCATCGGTTGCAAGTTGTTTCCATGTGCATACTGGACGGGAAAGGTTTCCAATGATGTTGTCCAATGGATGATCATGTGTCCATTTTCTGAGGTGTTCATGTGGTTGTTGTTGAGGAACTGAAGTAGCAGAGTTGATATCTCCTGAAGAAGATGGTTCTGATGATGACTCAGGAGCAAATATGTTTTCAAAGGGTTTATCTTCTGAAGGAGCAAAAGGTTTTTCATCATTTGTAACAGCAGCAACATTTCCATTGTGTACACTCGATGATTGATGATTTGTTGATGAGACAGAGTGATCAGCAGCAGGCGCTTCTTGACTTAATGACATTGAAACTGAAGAGTTAACTTCATTGACAGGGATAGAGGCAGCCTCTGTTGATGGAACTGACATATCATTAGCACTTGGCTTATCGTGTTCATCAAACATTGGATCAAATAATTTCTTCAAATCATCTTCTGAAGGAGGTACATAAGGAGTTGCTGGTGAGGGATTAGAAACAAGAGTAGAACTGATAGGACTACTGGATAAAGGTTGAAATGCGGGTCCAGAACTGGATTGTCCTGGAGCCATTTGACCGGTCAGCTCATCGAACGTAACGTGAATTGTTTCCATGATATTTCTGGTTCTCTTGTTGTAGATTCGGTATCCTTTTCTGTTTGGTGCATAACCTACAAATACTCCAATGTCCGCTTTAGCTTTTAGTTTACCTAAATCTTGACCGTCATTAGTTGGGTAACATAAAGCACCAAACACACGAAGGTAGGATAGATCAGGTTTTCGTTTATGGACAAGTTCATATGGAGTTTTTCCATGAGAGGTGTGATTAAGGGAACGATTTTGGGTGTAGCAAGCAGTGGCAATGGCTTCAGCCCATAGAAACATTGGAACCTTTGAATAAATTAGCATTGTTCTTGCGGCTTCCACAAGAATTCGATTTCGTCTTTCAACTACACCATTATGTTGAGGAGTTCGTGGAACACTTCTTTGATGACTGATTCCAACACTTTCATAAAACTGAATTAAGTCTTTGTTAACAGACTATGTGCCATTGTCTGTTTGAACAATTCTAACAATATTGTTGAGTCGAACCTGAAGCTGTTTGATAAGTTTGATGATGACATCTGGAGTTTCATCCTTTGTCCTCAAAAACTTTACCCAAGTAAATCAAGAGTAGTCATCAACAACTACTAGAATGTATTTCTTCCCATTTATCGTTTGCACTCTCATTGGTCCGCACAGATCCATATGAAGGGTATGAAGAACTTCCATTACTGAGTTTGTGGGTTTTGGTTTGTGGGCATATTTTGTGCTTTTTCCCAATTGGCAAGCTGAACAAAGATGATCTTTTTCATACTTTAATCTGGGTAATCCTCTTACTAAGTCCTTTCTGGAAAGATTGTTTATGGTACCAAAGTTTAGGTGATTGAGATAACGGTGCCATAGCCATGACTTAGTTTTGGAAGCCTTTGACAGCAAGCAGATGGGTGAAGATTTCATCATATCTTCGATAGAGATGGTGTATAGGTTTGAACCATGAGTTCCTCTGAGAAGTTCCACACCATCAAGTTCTCTAACAAAGCAAGTATGTTTTCTGAAGGCCACTTTTAAATCTGAGTCACAGAATTGTCTGACAGAAAATAGATTATGTCCAAGACCTTCAGCATAATATACCCTGGAAATCACACTATCTCCAACCACGTAATCTCCATAACCCATAATAGCACCAAAATGATCGTTTCCGAATCTCACAGTTCCGATGAATTTACTCACGAAGTTCATGAGCCGTGACCGGTCTCCAGTTATATGCTTGGAACAGCCTGACACAGAACGATTTGAACGATCTGCAGTTGAACAAAGACAATAATGGATAACTGGATAATTGGGATCCCCATGCAAGAATGGGTTCCATTTGGTTAGTAACAGTGATTGGAACACCCACATCAGAAGTAGAAGCAATGGAATCTTTAGAAATAGATGCAGTGCTAGTGTCCATATTTGACCTATTCAAAGTATGTTCACTTCTTAAGGGAATAGTTCTACCAGTAGGCATCCATTTTCTAGTGGGCATTGACTTAGCAAATTTAGGGAAAAACTCATTAACCTTACGCCCAGTAGGTATCCATTGATAACCTATATTACTAAATTTCCTTCCTGTGGGTTTCCACTGTTTTCTAACTTTCTTTCGCCTTTGCCTTTTTGCCTTCTTAGCTTGAATTTTAACATTAACACTTTTAACTGGGCATTTAACAACATTAGACAAATCATTCACACCACATTCAAGATTAGTAACAGAAACCACGCAATCATCATTACATGTTTTGCCAAAAGTAGCAGAATTCGCATTAATTACAGTATACTTAGAGCTAACACTAGAATCAACACGATTCGTCTTATTCAAATTCTCCCTAAGGTGATCTTCTACTTTCTTCTACTGAGCATTCCTGGCATGCAAGGTCCTATCATTCTTTGTGTTGCCTTGAGGCTTTGACCCGCTTGCTTTGGTGTCACTTCTTACTCATGTAGAAGGAATTGGAACATTAGTTGGTTTTGCTACTTTTTGCATTCCTGAACTAGAAGTGCAGGGATCTGAACTACTTGAATGCACCTTAGTGTTCACTTTCTTAAAAATGGACATAGAATGGTTTGTATGCTTGGCACTAAGCATAGAACAAGGCATCACAGCTTTTCCTTTTGCACCTAAGGATTTAGGACATGTTGCTATTAAACATTCTAGCAGCTCTTGAGATCGTTTGGCTTGAATGCAATCAAACCTAATTTCTCTATCAAGAGGCTTATTTATGAAATCCTCTTCCACAATCTCACGGAGACATTCTAGACTATCCTTAAGGTGAGCACAATAGTTATGAAACACAGGTTCATTATTCCTAAGATGAGGATAAATGTATTTAACAGTCACCGTGTATTTGCAGTCTGAGGAAGACTTTGATGCAACATTTTCATTAAAGACAAGTGGCATTTTCCCTTTTTCCTGACTCCTCAGATTCTCAATTTCTTTTTGTAAAGACGTTATTTTTTCGTTGTTTTTGTCACGAGTGACTTTCATTGAATCATATAACTCTTTAAAGTGTCGTTTAACCTTTTCATTTTCTTCTAGAAAACTCTCGTTTTTTTTTGTAAAGAATTTACCAAGTTTTGAAGATGAAAAGTTTGAGAATACTGAGAATCTAAAGGAGGAGGCATTTGGGAGCCATTCACATTGTTCTTTTCACCCTTTAATTGAGAAATTTAGGCTTTCAACTTTCTGATCGTGTTACAATGAGCTTGAATCTGTTCGTCACGTTTGTTTATCTGAAAAACTGCATCAAACTCTGGAACATCTGAGGATGTCTTGATATTTGAGGTTTTGACATTTTCTTTAAGATGTTGATATTTTAGTTGTAAATCAAAATGTTCAACTTCTAGTTTAGAAAGATGTTTTACCAGATTATCGTGATCATCCTGATCAATTTTCTCATTTAGTTCTGTGTTTTTGTTTTCAATCTCAATGACACGATCATGGGAAACTTTCAATGCAATAGATAATTCATGAAATCGAGAAGCAGTAATAGAGTGCTTAGTAACAGTATAAAACACATCTTGAGCAACACAACTTGAAATCAAATTCTCATTTAAGATGTGCAAGTTCTTCCTTTCAACTTCATTGTATTTGAGTTCCTGTTCATAATCATTGACCTCAACTATCGTTGCATCAAATTCCTTTTCCATTTCTTTAATATCTGAGTTTATCCCTTTTTGAAGACTCTTAAATTGACCTTTTAATTGTTTAAAGAAAGGCATGACCTCAATTAAATAACATTCTTTCGTTTGCTCAAAACCCCTTTCCCCCTCAGTTATCCATGTAGGTGTGATTCTCTTCTTACACGTTTTCTCAAAATCAACAAACAGCCGATATACAACATACAAGCTGATTAAGGTCTTGCTATTAGTGGCAATAGATCTAGGAACTAGATGCATTGGTGTATTTGGAGGATACACAGTAGCTGCAGGCATTTTCCTAAGGGGAGTGTTTATTTCAACAAGTACATTAACTTTTAGCTTATCCATATCTTTCTTCCAAAAGATCTGTTTTGGGGTTAATTGAGTTTGAGTCTTAAACATGTTCAAGGATATCCAATTTTCCTTAGTGTAATCATGGGGTTTGATCGTTATGTTATTCTCTTTACACGCAGGATCGTTAAGCTTCTTATTCATTTCTCCCTAGATGCATCATCTAGTTTATTATCTTCCTCAGTGCACTCAATGCAACTAGGTTTCTGTCTAGTTTTAAGAATCTCATTGCCATCATAGATTACATTTTGAGCAGCTTTTGCTATCTTACCATACTCAGGATTAGATATCTCTATAATGGGAATACTATGCTTATCGCTGAGAACTCTATGCTTAGTGATCATGTGAGCAGTCTGAATGGTATTCCCTTGTACGTACAACTTATTTTCAAGCTTGTTTTTCAAAGTTTTTAGATTAGAAAAATCATTCAAAAGTTTTTATTCCTTAGCACTGAATTCTTGTTTAAGCACTTTAACATTATCTTGCAGCTCTTGCTTTTGCTTAACAGTTTTAGAAAGCTTTTCTTGTAAGGAGTTTAACTCTTGTTTTAACACTTCTTCTCTAAATTTACTTTTTCTAATAATTGTATTCATTTGGTCATCCATTTCCTACTCACGGGTAGTTAGTTCAAACTTAGCACGATGTTCATAAATAGCAACTTGTTCTTTATAGGCATTTAGTTCAGAGATGACATAATCATCAGGGACACATGCAGTGTATTCATAAAAAATATAGTCATCATTGACTGCAGAAGATGCATCACTTGGTACAGTCTCACTTTCACTTTGTTTCACATATTGATCATATGGGACAACATTGATATTACCCATATTTTCAATATCTGACACAAAAGTTTCAGTTGATTGTACTTTGTCATGTATCTTTTGCTCATCAACATCATCGTATAGTTTTAATACCTCTGAGATGATTGATTCTTTGGATGGACCAGCTTGTTGTGATGATGAGACCTTTGGAGAGACCATTGGAGAAATGTTAGCCATGAAGATTATCTGTGCAGTAGGTTCATCATCGACGTCAGAGTCGTATGCATCACAGTCTGCAACTTGAAAGGCATTCTGATGATTATGACCTATCTCCTGAATTGGCTGCTCATCCACATCTGCATCATATGTCTTGGCATTGCCCTCAGCAAGAAACAACAGCTCCTCTTCATCCAACACAACTCCATTATCCTGAGCTTGCACAAGTAACATCTTGTCTTTGAAGTACTCTGCATTTTGAGGGCGTTTTGGAGAAGTGCAGTTACTTGCTATGTGTCCATCACCACCACAGTTGTAGCACTTAATTGGCTTAGCTTGTCCACAACCATAAACCGAATCTCAAACACTTTCATGTATTTGGATCCCTTTGCTATCCGAACAATGATCGTGATGATTTTGGAAAGCTCAAAGCCAAAGCTGACATTGGAGTCTTTATTGGATATTGTGAGAATTCTAAAGGTTACCGGATCTGGAATCGTCGTACAAAACAGGTGATGGAAACGATTCATGCTCATTTTGATGAACTTACGGAAATGGCTTCTGAGTATAACAGCTTGGAACCCGGTCACAACCGTTTAAACTTCCCTCAACCCCCATCATCAGCTGAACAAAGCCCCCAGCTCACTCGTCAGCAAATGGAAAGGCTATTTGCTCCGCTGTTCAGTGACGATATTGATGAACGTGCTCCAGGTGTATCCGCTGTTTCCACTGCTCAACCTGATACTACTCTTATACCTGATACACCTGCTACCACAACTACTGTTGAAGAAGCACCACCAGTTGACTCCACCACAACAGTTGAACAAACCGCTTCCAACAATGATGAACCGGCTGATGATATTCTGAATGAAGTACCCTCACCTGCAGATTTTGATCCAAATGCGTTCTTTAACCCGTTTGCTAATGAGACTGCTGCACCAGATGTCGCAGAATCCTCAACAAACCATTTGAATCCTCAGAATCTGCACAATGTATACCAACATCAACCCTCTACACATCGATGGACAAAAGACCATCCTCTGGCAAATATTATTGGCAACCCGAATCAACCAGTCGTTACGAGACAACGTCTTCACACAGATGGTAAACATTGCATTTATGCACTCACTGTCTGCCAATCTGAGCCTAAAAACATTAAAGACGCAATGACAAAAGACAACTGGATTGAATCCATGCAAGAAGAACTCAACCAATTCAAACGTCTTGAAGTATGGGAACTGGTTGAAAGACCAACAGGGGTCTACATCATTGGTCTCAAATGGATTTGGAAAAACAAATTGGATGCTGAAGGGAACGTAATCCGAAACAAGTCACGTCTAGTTGCTAAGGGTTATCGTCAGGAAGAGGGAATAGACTTTGAAGAATCTTTTGCTCCGGTTGCTCGTCTTGAGGCTGTTCGGATATTTCTCGCGTTCGCGGCTCATATGAATATGACGGTCTTTCAGATGGATGTCAAAACTGCGTTTCTCAACGGACAACTGAAAGAAACGGTTTATGTCAGCCAACCAGAAGGATTCGTCGATCCCGAGTTCCCGAACCATGTCTACAAACTGAACAAAGCTCTTTATGGTCTCAAACAAGCTCCTCGGGCATGGTACGATAAGCTATCATCTTTCCTCATTGCTAATAATTTCACCAAAGGTTCGGTCGACCCTACTCTTTTTATACAATATCACGGGGCACATATCTTAATTGTTCAAATTTACGTGGATGACATCATTTTTGGGTCTACACATAAAAAGTTTTCAATCGCTTTTGCAAAACTAATGAAGAAAATTTTTGAAATGTCCATGATGGGTGAACTCACGTTCTTTCTAGGACTGCAAGTTCATCAATCACCCCGTGGTATTTTCTTGAGTCAGTCCAAATATGCCCTTGAATTGTTAAACAAATTTGGAATGAAAACCTGTGACACTTATTGTTAGGAATTAGAAATTCCCGGTATTAAAGAGTCGGTCACCTCAAGTATATGTAATCGTTAGAAAGCTCGTAGTCGTAGTTCTTTTAAGTTAAGTAGTAATTTAGTTAAGTAACACCGTGGAGGACGGACGGGTCTTTACCCACTGTATGCCTGATCCACAGCCCAAAGTGTGGCGAGTTATGTAAGACTATAAATACTTTCTACCTTCCAAGGTAGAGAGTTGGAGCTCATAATAATATCTTTCACTTTCTCTCACTAAGTTCCCTAAACCTCTAACTTTCTCTCTCTAGAATTCCATCTATATGCTACTTTGTGTTATGGTTTGATGTGTATGTGAAAAGTAATATCTAACAATTGGTATCAAGAGCCATGGTTAGATCATATCTTGCACATCTTTGGATTTATAGTGGTTTTTAGGTGGTTTTTGAGTTTGAAAAAGTTTAGTGGTTTTTGCATCATTTGGTTGATTTCTTGTGTTAAAGTTTGAATTTTGTTAGTACTTTCATGTTTAGAATCATCACAAGTGTTTAGGTTTTCATTTGGTTAGCTTAAATCATCTTGGTTGGGTTGTTTTTGGATTGAAAAGTGATGTTTATATGGTTTTTCATGCTAGCGACTTAGTTCACGGATAACTTTCTTCATAGCGACTTGCTTCACAAAATTGTAGCGAGTTACAGTTTTAAACCTAGCGAGTTAGATCTAGCGAGTTAAAGTACAAGTAGTGGACTCTCCACTACGAGTAGCGACTTGGTGGTAGCGACTTGGTCTGTAGCGAGTTGCTCTTTAGCGACTTGTATTTCTAGCGACTTGGGTAGCGAATTACTGCCAAAATTTTGCTAGCGACTTGAGGGGTAGCGAGTTACTACTTAGCAACTTGCTTTTTGTCTAGCGACTTGGGAGTCTAGCGACTTAGTTGTCTAGCGAATTAGTTGTTAGCGACTTGGTTCAAGAATTCGTAGCGACTTGGTTGATTTTTCCCGTCAAAACTTCAAACGGCCATAACTTTTGAACCGTAACTCCGTTTTCAGCGTTCTACCCATCAAAACGACCGTGAGAACGAGGAGAATGGCACGCCGAATTAACTAAAGTTTATTCAGGTCAACCTTCAAGGTCTAAATCCGCTCCGAACAGAAGTTATTGAGGTTTTTAAGTTTTTAGACCTAAATTTCTCAGGAAAAACGGGCATAAACCAATCCGAATCACAACCAAACAACATCTCTGCTAATCCTACATACAATCATATGTCCTAACACACAATTGTCTATCATTCCATTCGTCATTGCTTAACGGTTTAGTCTTGATTTTAGTAAAATCCCGCGAAAGATTCTATTTCTCGGTTTAAATCATAGACTTGTAAAATCCCGTGCATTCTACCACATCATGTCTTACTCTACTGACCCTGTGATTTCAGAAGTGCTTAAATTGTATGATGCTGTGGATAATAATGATAATGGATGCTACACTGAACGATTAAAGATGTTTGAATTAAACAACGAGGATGTGAGATCTTCATGTTCTGAGTACAATGAGAATGAATTGCACCTGCTACAGAATGCCATGCAATTGGAATGCAGCATTGAGCCCTATCAACTACTTCATCTGCACCTCATACAGTTGTTATCCATAGTTGGGGATCGAACATGTAGTGCTCTTTTCCGCCAGGACTTACCTACATTGACAAGAAGCTTGCTGTTGAACTTAGAGCATTTAAAGCTGCAACTTACCAATGAAGAAGTTCAAAAAGATGGTTCCAGTGCAGCTCTTCAAGCCACGTTAAGTAAGAGTAACATGAGTCTTGTACTTCTAGAGTGTAGGAGCAACAAATTAAGTTTGTAGAAATTAGCAAGTCACATCGTAGGTAATAGTAATAATAGGTGTCGTAGTATGTTAAATTCGTGAAGACTTTAGTGTCCCAGTCATCTCATTCTGTACTACACCATCTTACGTGCCCTAAAATGTTCAGATACTAAATTTGGCTCTTTATCTTAGAAAGCGCCCTAAAATGATTTTAGTTCTGATTTGGCAATTCGTTACTGCTTACCTTACTATCTGTTAACACACAATCCTGTATACTAACATACATCCTAATCGTCTCTACAACAAACCAACACTAAGCCTAACCAAATACGGGCAAAAAGGACTCTTTAAATCCAGATTTTTGAATTTTTGGAGTTATTGAAGACAAGCCTCGCCTAAATCTGGAACTTCCAACTGGACTTATTTGAAATCAATTAAGCC
>BPTQ01000002.1:188825204-188849413 GCA_019973895.1 Chrysanthemum seticuspe | reverse complement strand
TACGCTGCTGCCAATATCATGATTCAACAAAAGCTTCCGCTACTCTGATGAGAAGAAATCATGATCCAAAATGTGAGCATGTCGGTCCCAAAGTCACAACACCACAATGGATGTCTCAGAGATTGTTGATAGCTGATGATCTCAAATGATGGCTCAAAATTATCATCACGTGGATCAGTAAAAGACCTCCACTTGGAACAATCATACATGCAATGTGAAGAATCAATGACTACGAGTTTATGTGCAAAGAACTACATCAAGAATGCAAGATCAAGTGCTAATGTAATATCTATTTGTATTCTATGTATTTTTGGTACGTGATTGAGGTGACCTCCCTTAGGGGGAGATTGTTAGGAATTAGAAATTCCCGGTATTAAAGAGTCGGTCACCTCAAGTATATGTAATCGTTAGAAAGCTCGTAGTCGTAGTTCTTTTAAGTTAAGTAGTAATTTAGTTAAGTAACACCGTGGAGGACGGACGGGTCTTTACCCACTGTATGCCTGATCCACAGCCCAAAGTGTGGCGAGTTATGTAAGACTATAAATACTCTCTACCTTCCAAGGTAGAGAGTTGGAGCTCATAATAATATCTTTCACTTTCTCTCACTAAGTTCCCTAAACCTCTAACTTTCTCTCTCTAGAATTCCATCTATATGCTACTTTGTGTTATGGTTTGATGTGTATGTGAAAAGTAATATCTAACACTTATACCACACCAATGACTCATACCAAGAAGCTAGACGCTGACTTAAATGGGAAATTAGTGGACCCTACAAAATACTGTAGTATTATTGGGTCTCTAATGTACCTAACAGCTAGCAGCCTGATATTGTCTTTGCCGTTTATCTATGCTCCCGTTATCAGTCGCGACCAACTGAAACCCACCTCTCTGAGGCTAAAAGAATCCTCCGATACATCAAGGGAACCATTAACTTGGGGATCTGGTATCCGAAGGATTCTGGTTTTGAACTAATCGCTTTTTCAGACGCTGACCACGCAGGATGCTTAGATTCAAGGAAAAGTACTTCAGGAGCACTACAATTTCTTGGTGATAAACTGGTGTCCTGGCAATCAAAGAAGCAGGATTGTACATCGCTGTCATCAACCGAAGCAGAATATGTAGCCATGTCGGCGTGTTGTGCTCAAGTCATCTGGATGAGAACACAACTCAAATACTATGGTTACGTATTTGACAGAATCCCGATGTACTGCGACAATCGGAGTGCCATTGCGATCTCGTGCAACTCAGTTCAGCATTCGAAATCAAAGCACATCGATCTTCGCTATCATTTCATCAAGGACCACATGGAACAGGGTACAGAATACCAATTGGCAGATCTTCTCACCAAAGCCTTGCCTCCCGCTAGGTTTAATGAGTTGGTCCACCGGATTGGTATGAGGTGTTTGACTCAAGAGGAATTGGATGACCTCCTAAAACAGTCTTAAAAACCTGTCAAACACCAAAATCTCTTTTGTAAATAATTTTCAAAAACAAAATACAAAAATATAAAATCTTATAAAACAACAAAAATGTTCTTCTAATCTAATTTTCTTTCAACATGGCAAGTATATTTCTTCCGTCAACACTATAATCTTTCAAAATTCAGTATTTTTTCCGATCAAGTGTTGAGGGGGAGAAAATAAATACTTAACTATGTCAAAATATCTGTGTACTTGAATGTTATCCTATCCCGGTTGTTTCTTTTATCAATGGTGGTAAAATTTATGGTTTTATGACACTCCTCGGACTAAAATTTATAACCTTTCATTATTTTCTTAAGTCAAGGGGGAGTGTCGTCAAGTTTCTTTCTTAAAAATATTTTGTTTGGTAACCAAAATGGAAGTTAAAAGGCTTTGAATAAAAATGGAAAAGGTGGAGGGACCAAAACTGCCAAAAGGTTAAAGTCTTTTTAATAAAAACACTCCACCTAACATTTCACTTCACATTTATTACACTTAACCAAACTAATCCTACGCATATAATTCGTTCAACAAATCCAAAGTTTTGATCTTCAATCTGTAAGTGGTTATGTGTTCTTAACAAGTTTTTAAGCAAGGGTTTTGATTTTTATACAAATCCAACGGCTAAAACGATTGCTATGCGTGATTATGTATTCTACGCATAAGTGTATGAACACACAATCATTAGTGTGTATTTGTGGTTAAAACAAGTGTGCCAAAACGTTTAAATAACTTCAATGATACTTGGTTTATCCTCAAAATCCACCCAGAAACACGAATTGATTCATTTTCAAAATTAGGGTTCTTGAGTCGTTTTGGGTATTTTCAAATGAGAACGTTTTTGGTGATAAAGATTGTTGTATGAGGTTGTATTCAAGTTGAATTGAACATATCTAAGCCCAGATTTTACCCAGAAACTCAAATGAATCATCAATGGGAATTTAGGGTTTATATTCATACGGTTTGGGTACTTTTGATTCTTGACACTTTTGATGTTAAAACTTGGATAAACATACTCTATATGCCTCTTATATCTCCCAGAAACACTTTGGTGCAAATCCTATGGTTAGAAATCATATGCGTAATTTTTGAACTATTAGGGTTTAGTCTTACGCGTAAGGTTTTCTACGCGTACTGTTTAATATGCTTTCATGCCATGATCTGTTATAAAATGAGTGTTAGTGTCAAAATTAATGTTATGATGATTTTATTTCAGGCTTGCTACTCGTACAACTCAGAATCAAGGTCTTTGTTACTCTACGCATAAGGATCACCTTACGCGTAGACAGTTATGCGTAAGAGAAATCCTACGCGTAACTGTTACGCGTAAGGTTCTACAAAGGGACTACGCGTATCCTGTGAAGGATATGCGTAAACAGTGACTCTACGCATAAGGTCTACTCTTACGAGTAAGCCTTACGCGTAAGATTTTATATACGCCTACGCGTAAGCTCTACGCATAAGGTCCCTTTTTCCTACGCGTAACATTTCTTACGCGTAAGTAAGGATCCTACGCATAAGCTTGCGTCTACGCGTATACTTCTCCTGTTTACGCATAAGCTACTATTCCTACGCATAAGCCTTGATCAAACCTTCGTTATGAATTGTTACGCGTGCAAACTTGTAAATAAATGAATCATAACGTCACGAAACCAATAATGTCACCAATAAACTTAATCGTTTAATATGTTGTGTTAAATAAGTGATAACATAAACTTTAAAACTTAAAGTTAACTAACTCACGAAACTTATCACGACGAAATTGGACTATTGAACAAACAAGTGACTTTGGACTCGTAACAATCTTTGACACTGTATATTCAATAATTAGACAATAAAAACCTTCTGTTGACTAACATTATGTCTTTCGATATGTTGGTTCTTTTGGCTAATGTTATTTCAGATCACGACATGGCTGCTCAAATGAATGTGGATGCACCAGAAGTTCTCACAATTGCTGACATCTTCCCTAATGGCTATCCGAGAAAGATTGGAAAGAACAACCTTAGGGTTGACTTTGAAACCCTCACATGCTCAGAATCTTCTTGTCTCATTGCTGTGGATATTATAAAGAATCATCCCTACCAGAACATGCTCTCACACTCTGCTACAGTACCGGAGATCTACATGCAACAGTTCTAAAACTCAATGCAGAGGATCAAAGGTCAAAGTGCAGTGACAGTGACGCTTAATCACAAACAAGTCACCATCACTCATGCGGACTTACGGGCTGTTCTTCTCATTCCTGAAATCGAGCCAACCGACTTCTTTGCCACACCTACTGAGGAGACAGTTCTTTAATTCCTGATTGATATTGGCTATGATGAAGCTTCAAGAATTATCACTAAGCACTCTCATGTGGAGCTTAAGAACATTCCTCAACCGTGGAGAACCCTCTACATCATCATCACCAAATCGGTCTCTGGTCGTGATAGTGGCTATGAGCATCCCAAGCTCATGGAACTGCAAATCTTCTGGTCATTAATCAACAAGAAGGACATCGAAATTGAAGCTCTGATATGGGATGACATGATGACGTTTCTCAAAAAACTTGGCTCAAAGATTCCCTATGTCAGATACACAAAACTGTTGATCCAAAGAGCACTTGGACTTCATCCTAATATACCCAAGAGGCTCAATGACCCCGATAATCATGACATGTTGACTGAGCCTATCCTATCAGTCAGAATCAAAGAATCGTCAACAAAGAAACAGGGAGCTGTGTTACCTGATTACCTACTGTCTGACGAAATCAAGAAGCTTGAAACGTACAAAAGGTATCGGGTAGCAGTAAGAGAAGGCAAAGTTGGTCATCTTGATGAAAAGCCTTCTGGAACACCTACTCGGAGAACCAGAAGAGGAAGTGCTGGAAGTGCAGTAAGCACAGAGAGTCAAAGGAAGTATCCCAAAAGGAATCCTCCAAGAAAAAGGACTGTTCCTGCCAAGGAAGCTGTTCCCATTATCGAACCTAAGCCTGAACCGCAAAGAAAGCTACTGGACGAAAGCTCTGAAGATACACAATCAGATGAGGAGGTCCACTACTCTGAATCTGCAACTGAACCACCTCCCTCAGTAGCAAAACCTCCTAGTCCTCCAGCTGACCTAGGAAAAGGGAAGACTCCTATACTTGTGCCATATGAAGAAAGCTCTGAAAGTGATGAAGAGCAACTGGATTTATCTTATAGGAAGAAGTTTAAATTCGTTAGACACCTTCAAAAAGCTAAAGAATTTGAACAAGATCAAATGCATGGCCCCGGAGGGTCGAGTGGTGGTGTCCACTCTTCACCAGATCCTGATGCGGTTAATCAACCCGATAAGGGAACTGGTGCCACCACTCTTGGGCAACAGCAAAAGCTTGTAGAGGAGTCTACTGATTATAACATTGAGGAACCAGATAAGGATAAGACTGAGAAAGAAAAGACTGATGAAGAAGCTCAGGCTCAGACGGAAGAAAAAGCTAAATATGGACAAGATAACGAAGAGAATTATGATGATTATCTTCTCAACAGTCCAATTCGTTCCAAGGAGGATACTTCTGCACCTCCAAAGCACACTGAGCCTCCTCTTGTCTCCTCATCATCAGATTCATCATCTCATTCTTCACCACCACCGTCAAAAAGGTCAACCAAATCATCATCCAAATCTGTGAAGAAACCAACAGACTCTTGGTTATCTCGGGCTAAAACAAGGATTGTTAAGGCTGTCAAGCAAGTACGGAAGAAGGATGTTACCAACAAAAAGCTGAATCAACTTGCTGACAGAATCAACCTTCTTCAAAACGGGATAAATGAATTGTTGACAGAAAGGGAACAAATCCAGAAGTTTATCAGTGGAGATTTCCAAAACGAATTGGAGAAGATGGCAAGAGAAGACACTCACAAATTCCTTCTCGACACCATTCCTAAAGTAACAAAGGAGTTATTTTCCAAACTTCTTACTCCAAACATCGTTACATTGGTCAAACATATCATAGCCAAAGAATCTGATTACTCTGAAGATGAATTGATTTCTAAATTAGTGATGCAAATGTCAAAAAGAGCCGGAACCTTCACTTCGGATGAAGCTAAGTTTTTTGAGACTCTATTAGACTATCAACTCAAGTCTTCATGCAAAGAATCAGCAACTCAACCAAAACGACCAAGAGACGACGATGATAAGGACAAAGACTATGCACCTAAACGCCCGAAGAAGTCTGGTGAATCTTCATCAATGCCACCTCCACCCAAACGGACTCCTGCACAACAAAGGTCTCCTCCTCATTCTTATGCTGATAAACCTCAGGATTCTTCTGAATTACCACCCGAGACTCAGAAAATCGGTGATCACTTTGAGTATACGGGTGGTGACGATGAGGAAGTCCTCGAGCCCCTACAACAACCCACCTCTCCCAAACAAGTTCAGAAACCAGAATCCTCATCTAGGTCTAAACAAAAGAAGAAGAAGGCGCCCATGGTTGACGTCGTATCATGGCTAGATGACGATCAAACAGAGGAATTTGAATGGTTCTCTACACTTGTTAACTTAACTCCCTACCATGATGAAGGTCAAGATCTGGTAGATGGTAATACATTGGAGCATGCTAAGATTTTGCAAGAAAAGTTCCATGTGAAGAAGATGACGAAATCTGAGTTGAAGCGAATCAAGAATGAAGCATTTCAACTGTTAAAAGATCGATCAGAAAGTGCCCTCGAGGTCGAATATCACCTTGATAACATTGCTCGAGCTATGTCTAACAACATGGATTGGCTCAACCCAGAAGCAAACATCGACTTCACCAAACGGGACAATCCTCCATATTACACCGACTGGTCTAAACCTCTACCAACAATTGGCCAACCAGATGAACCTAGGATCCCATTCAGATATTTCTTCAATAAAGACTTGGAATTTCTTCTACACGGTGGCGATGGCTCAAGGAAATACGCTACATCTTTGACACTTCCATTCCCTGCAACAATATACTCAAACTGCATAGCTATCGAGGAAAGAGCTAATCACTTGTTCTCCAACAAAGTGGAAGCATACGACCGAGATGCAATGTACGGGATTCATCATTGGCCGGAACGCCGAAGAATCTACTACAGAAGCTGCCAGGTTCAGAAGTCTCAACATGCAGTGTTCAGTACTAAGGATATCGTTGCCATCAAACACGTTGATCTTTCGACCAAATGGGACTACACTTTTCTCAAGAAGATTGTGGTCAAAAGGCAAGATGAACGGGATTATGCATTCTCTGAAGCTGACTTTGAGAATTTTTCTATCAACGACATTGAAGACATGTACCTTGCCAAAGTACAGGGTCGCATGAGGCAATTTTCAACTGAAGTACAACGTGAATTCATCAAGTCACTACTCATCTTCATCAGACGCATAGTCATCAAAGAACGTGTAGAAGATCTCCAACTTGCAGTTGAATCATATCAGACTCATGTTAACTTCACTCCACCTCAGCTTGATCTTCCCGACATCAACCAACTCTCACAATATACACTCATCAGCAAACCATTCGGCGTCGTTTACCGCAGTGAACTTCAACGAAATTGCTTAATGGCGTGTAGTGATCTTCACAAGTTTGGGGATCATACTTTGAAGATGGTTAGGGACGGATTGGCTTATAGGTTGAAGGATATACGTCAAAAGATTGGGTCTCCTAAGCGATGGAATTCTCAGGATCGAAGGGATGTGAGGAGGATCATCAAAATGATTGATGAAAGGTTGTATAGAAGGGATCAGTTCAGAACATTGGAAAGCTTTGTTGGTGGTCGACCCAGGATTAACATCACCGGCTATCAACGCCCTGTTCGCACTCCTGGCAACATCACTGGACTTCCCGGTACCCCTTGAACTGCTTCTTTCATTATAAATTTGGATGTGTGATTATATATGTCTATGGCTTGTGCACACATAACAGTGTACAACTCGTAATTGTCAAGAAAGGACCCTGTGGTATGCTTCAGTGCCACAATCCTTATAAAAGGAGCGAAAGCTTCTTATTTTTGAGTAAAACCTATCAAACCTTTCATCTTTCAAGGTTTTGCTCAAAAGAACAAGTACTTCCCCATATGATTTTCAAAACCTCAACCGTTTATATCACTTGTTGAGGGGGAGTATTTGAATTAAAACTTTGTTCACAAATTGTTCATAGTGGTCATTTTCCCGCAACACTCGAAATGGTCATATTTATTCTCAACTTTTCAAAAATAACATTTATATATGCCATTTTTTAGGGGGAGAAAATTATGTGATAAGAAATATGTTGTGGAAATGCAAATGAATCTTTGTGTAATAGACTTAACCAACGAATTGACGGTACTAAACTATTAGTAACTCGAAAAGACTTTTCCTGGACGGGTAATAATTTCGAGCTAGTTCGCTAGTAATGTAAACGTGTCTCGCAAAGGACTTGTCCAAGTAGAAAGTACCATTCGAGAAACTCTTGGTAGACATGAACTCTGACGGGTTTGACAACCTCTCAAGGTTTGTCTACACCTTCAAGGTAGTTATTAGAGCTAGTTGTCACCTAAAAGCTGACAATGTAACTCTTTAACTATGCAACGTAACCGTGTCTCGCGGGGAATTGTCTATCTTGAGTTGATCAATTCATAAAGTGCGCGCTCTTTCCTCACTGTGCAGATTATCGTTTAAAACTCCTAAGCACATGTGGAGGGGGAGTATTTCTGAAAATCTAAAACTCTTGAAGTGTTCAAACATGTTTTTTCATTCACAAATGCTTCGAGAGATTTTCATGAAAAATGGTTTTATGGCAATGGAGTTATAAGGAGATTAAGGTTAGGAATAACCGTCCTATGATCCGCCAGAGCCGGAGGGATCTACCCAAGGACATCACAAATAGTTAGAATCTAGAAGTCCTTAGGTGTGATTGTAAAAAGTAGAAAATGAGAATCGGAGAAAGAAGGAGTTGAAGAATTAAAAAGAAATGCAAAGAAAAGGGTGAAAAGAAATAGCCCTCCAAATTATTCAACTTAGGGCAGACACAGGGTTCAATTCATATGCTACTGATTGTCACTTGATGACACCGGTATTGAAGATTAAAAGTCGTCATGGACCCAGTGACGCATGCACTAAACCTTCTTAGCCACTCAAGTTTCTCTCAACAGAAGCTTGTTTCATTCTCACAGGGAACCCTACGTATACTATTGGCTTTCTCTTAGAGATCGATGGTATTGAAGAAGGAGACCCTCTCCCTTGTCTCCGCTCAGGAAAAACCAAAACGCACTATTGAGTCTAGAGCCACGAGATTCATCAAAAGATCTCTTAGGTACACTTGACATTTCATCACTTGATGTTCAACAATAAGAACATCAGTGGTACGTTATCGAGTCCTTCACAGATCTTAGTAATCTGTCGAGAACATTTATGAGAGGTTCCCATATGTGATCCTCAGTGATTGAATGGAAACTCCTGCCAGGGTCAACATCAAACAGCCCTGACAGCAGGTCACTTCGGTAACTCCCCGTGGATTACACTTAGTGTGTCTCAAACGGTCTACAGTCGTGAGGTGATGCTTCGGTGTACCTCAACAACTCATCTGAACTGTAGGTGTACTTCGGTATATCGTGTTATCTCACTTGTGGGACTCCAGTTCAGGAACGGCCTTTGTGAGAATTAGAGTTGTGTTTTCACACTATGCTGTTAACACTCTCGAAGTTCAAACTTGTAAGTGCCGGAATCCGCTTATTACTAACCGTTTTCATGTTTTCTTCTTATGGAAGCTCCGGAGCGGGATGATCGTGCAGATTCTTCTCATGCTCACGCCAACATCATCACTAATGGAAGTTCTATCCAAAAGCAACACAACAGTCAGAATGATTCTTCATCAATCAAAGAATCTACAAAGTTAAAAGACTTAAAGAACTTCATCAGTACTGAATTCCAACGTCAAAGAGCGTGTGAGCATGTTGAAGAATGACGTAGAGACACTGGAGCAGCGAAGCAGACCTGAGACAGAATTGATGCAGACTACAACATACTATCACTTTCATCACAAAGAACAATGATCAAAGAACAAAGTTAAAGATGACGTCAAAGCATAACTGTTCAAAGACAACTATCTCTCTACACTGGGGAGATTGTTCGAATCAAGGCAATTCTTCTCACAAGAAAGAAGAATGTCAGAAGACGTCAAAGCTACTATTACATCAACGCCTTCACCGTTTTTCATCACCAATACTTGAGGGGGAGATTGTTGGAATCACTCCTAAACCTTAATTCAAGTGTTTGTTTCTCATATGTAATAAGTAGCTTATTATGGCCTTTATGTTTGTTTAAGGTCAAGCTTATGTAGAAGGCCCATAAGCTTAGGCCCATGTCCAATAAGGAAAAGGGAAGGAGTGGGAGTGTTGCCCTAGCTCTTTGCCTATAAATACTCTTGTATAACCCTCACTTGAGGGTTGGTTGTTCAAGTTATTCTCTTCATTACACTCTACGCATAACCGTCTCTATTATATCGTGTGTGTGTGTGAATCTTGTTCAATCGCCTCTCTATCTCTTTCTATGAAGCTTGTGTTGTAAAACTAGTGACCTAACACCCTCATTAGGAATAGTGCGATTCAAGGATGAGATCGACGACATAGCTTACCAAATGCCATTTAAGATTGAGAAGTTTTCATCACTCTCTAATGATGAAAAGGAACTTAAATTGTCGGTCTATTATAGAAATAATGAGGATAAGGAAAAAGGAGTAAATTATGTTATGGCCAAGATTTTTGGATTCTATAAGGATTGCTTGAACTTAGGACCGAAATATAGAACCAATTGGGGAGAGGACAACCTCTTAGAAAGGTGCATCATAGGGCACTCTTGCAACATGGATTTCCCCAATAGAGACCGTCATGAGGAAGGAGATGACGGTAATGAAGTCACGTAGGGGCACGACTACGAGTCTAGCTACAAGACTCATAAATAAAGAAAAGCACTTCGTGGGAGGCAACCCATGCTTAATTGTTTGCTTGTTAGTGTCATATATCTTTTATTGATTGCTTATTCTCATGTTTAAATTTGTAAAAATGCTTTATTTTGTTTTTAACCTCGTCTTAATTGCATATAAAGGTATTTTACATAAAGGATAAGTGTAGGGAGGATTACACACGTTTTCAAAAGAAACGTAAACATGAAAATTGCAATTAATTAAAAGATATATATATATATATGTGTTTGTTCGAGTCAAATGCTTTTATCGAGTCATAATGGATGTTTTGCAGAAATTTTTCCAGATTCTAAAGATGTAAATTTTCCAGAATTTTTTCAAGAAAATCGCATACCAGTTTTTGTCAGGGTAACCTGACGGCGTCAGGAAGGAGTAAAAACAACAGATTACTTTTTCTCATTTTCTGAGCTACTTATAAATTTTTGGAATTTTCCAGGTCTTAATTTTCCAGAAATTCTGTAAACATCCATTCCACAAGCATTATATCATAGTTTAATAGAGTCTTATATATATTATTACCGCCGATTTTACGTGAAGGTTTCGTTTGTTTTCTTCAAGTGTGCAGGTTTAATTTATTAAGAAGAAGATACAAAAGATTGGAAGGAGCTTTTCACGCATACATTCTTCTTGAAAAGGATTTAACCACCACTTTACAAGGATCCTACCGAGCTAATCAGGGGAGTATTAGTTTCTTTCGTTTTTTTCATTAACTTCTATTATCATAACTTTGATACTTTCGGGGAACATTGGGGACAATGTTCCGTTTAAGTGTAGGGAGGGAAAACAAAACGGGAACTTTGAAACTATGCTTATCCTTGATTATTTGCTTTGTCCAATTGTATTTGTGTAATAAACCATGAGAAAATGTTGGTTAGGGTAATTTTGGCACCAAATTTAAAATTTTTCATGACATATAGGAGTGGGCCATTAGTCTTAACAAAAGTGTCTCACGGGTAGGAAGTTATATGACTAGCACAAAAACCCTTTACCACCTAAATTCCACCCAAAATGTGAGGATCACCCTTAGATTAGTAGGAATTAAAGCATTCATCTTTAATGCTTAGAGTGTGAACCGGTAGTATAATAGATTCTAGAACTTGTTTTGTAATGCATCCCGAGATCGCTAGTAAGACTACACTTGTGTAGTTAGGAATAACTAAATGATAAGAGGCATTAGGATAACCCTTGTTTAATACCCGTAATATAATTACTTCTTCCACATCGGTTGAGTAATTCCCCCACACCTTTGTGTTGTACTCATCTTTAGTACACGATACCCCTAGTTAACCCCTCAGAGCCTATCATTTTCGCGGTTCTCGTGATGTTTCGGTTTTTCCGGAATATCAATGAAGAGCATTGTTTACACCCCACCCCCAAATGTACACCCAAATCGCCTTAGCCTACCTTGTATGCACTCACTTTTAGTGCATTATTGTTATCACCCCAAACCCTTAGTTCAATTATCTAGTTGCTTGCATGAGTTTCTAAGTCGAGTCATATCCTTTGTACATAGTATTGGGACGATTGGGACTCATGGGAAAAGTTAAAGTTTATGAAATGACTGGAAGGGAACGTTAAATTTCCTTATTTGCGTAATAATGTACTCCAAGTGTTTTGATCTTTTCAATTCGGGTCAAATTAGTGTTAGAGTAATTAAAAACTCAAGTGTAGGGATGTGCCTATAAATCCCTATCATTTTGATGTTACCGTAGAGGATGGTAGAGTAAAAGTGTATTAAAAAAAATAGAAAAAGAGAAAAGAAAAAAAAATAGAGTGTTCAAAAAAAAAAAAAAAAAAAAAAAAAAAAAAAAAACGGGCTACCATCCTACATCTATCCTTTAAATTTATGTTTGTTTGTTTCAGTTATCTAGAGTTTAGAGTGTCGAGTCTTGGCTTAGCAACGTCATTCTTCATATGCTTGTAACATAAAGATTTTTGGCTTGCCACCACTAAATAGCCTATCCCACCAAACCCTTTGTTTCCCTACCGTAAGCCTAACATTACAACCCTTTAAAGACCTCTTTGATAGTCTTTCCTAGGTGCTTACGCCAAAGCGATGGAGGTTTGATCTATTCTCAAGCCTATGGTAATCTATGTACTAGGACTGGTTAATGAGTGTTTATCTTCCATTTCCAACTTGTTATATTTCATATACACCCGAGAGATGTGAGTACCCAAACACCCCATGTGAGGTGCTAGTATGTAATTTCCGTGCTTGTTATGACTTTTGCGGGGCTTATATGTGTTGTGGATTGTTCTAAACCAATGCTTCATGACCCCTAACTTATAAATTAATTGGCTAAAAGCACATTTGCTTGAGGACAAGCAAATACCAAGTGTAGGGATATTTGATAAGGTTTTAAAATGTACCTTTTTGAGGGGTCGTTTAAGCCTTTATTTGATCACTTTTGTATCCGTTATTACTTAATATCGTTCCTTTTCACTTTTTAGGTCTCTTGAAGGCAAATTGCTGTAATGACACTTATTTGGACGAAAAGGCGCTGAAATACGAAGAAAATGGCCAAAGGCAAGAATCGAGACACTCAAGCTGCTGAAATACAAGGGGACGGCGTTAGGTGTTAATTGTGACGCCGTCGGAGCACTTCTGTGACAGCTCAGTAGCCAAATTGCTTATTTTCAAGTGACGGTGTCAGGCTTTAAAAGAGTAGGCCGTCGTAACTCAGACGGCCTAGATTTGATCCAGACGGCGTCAAAGACTGAAGGGGACGGCGTCACAAGCATAAGGTGACGCCGTCGCAAGACTAACGTGGCCAAGACGAAACCCTAATGACGGCTACCCGACGGCGTCACAATTCAAAGGGTGACACCGTCGCGATTGTAATCTTATATATAGAATCCGAATTTTTCAGTTTTAGTGTGTAGTCTTTTGGAGTAAAAACCTAAACCGAACCAAGGTTGTCTTGTACAGTATTTTAGGGTTTCAAACCCTATCTTACCACAAGATAAGTGTTTTACTTCATTAATTCAATTATGTCTTCAATTATTTGTGTGTATGCTTGCATGTTCTCCAAGTCCGGCTAATTTACTTGTGTGTTTGCTTAGGGAATATGAAACTTAATTATTGAATATTGATTGGTTGTCTCTTATCTTAATTGTTAATGATCTAGTAATGCGATAGATCATTCGTTGTGTAGTTAATGCTTGATTAATCTTTGTGAACCTTAGACTATAATACCTAGAGTAGTTGTAGGCTAAACCATCCAAAGAGTACCTTAGAGTTAGAGTTTATAATTCCTAGAGATTTTGTAGACGAGACCCTTTGGTAGTTTCAAAGAGTTAGGGACAAACGCATACCCTACGACTTTAGACACACAACGCAATTAAGAATAAGGACGTGACAATTCAACCATCAATAGGAGATAATTAAGGAGTAATAAAACCTGAGTAAACACATCTTTAAACCATCATACGAGCACACAATAATTATACATAGACTACATACACCTTAGATTAGATAATTAGATAAGTAGAGTAATCGGTAGAAATACCAACCCCCAAATCCAAACCCCGAGATTCGTACCTTTCTAATTCCTAAAAAAACATAAAAAGATAAAAAAATAATCTTCCTGAACCCCAACCTTAGCGTAGTAACTTCTCACTAGCATTCCTATTCCCCTAGAGAACGATATCAATACCCGTGGCTTACCCTAATACTACACTACAACGATTAGGTTCACTGCCTAGGGTGTTATAAAACTTGCTCGAAGAAAAGGAAGTTTCTTTGACCCCGAACGACGCGTGTAGAGTTATCAACAACGTTCACTATTCTTTTCATACAGTACTCTCTAATGTATTCCAAAGCAGTAATGATGGGTTGGTGCCTACCTCCCACTAGTTTCCCATTGAACACCTCACATATGTTATTAAGTAGCACATCAGAATGAGCCCTCCCTACAACATGTTCGGTTAGGTACCTGAAAAATGTCGTACAACAAAAGATGTACAAGTAGACATAGATTTGGTTAGGTACCTGAAAAATGCGACCTTGACCAATGGGTTGGTGGTATCTTTCTTAACCAAGCATGGGCAGGTTCGCTAAAACTCTTGAATGCCAGCATGGCTGCCTCAAATTGTTGGACGGTTGTTGCTGATGCACATCTCCACAAATGTTCCTTGTATGCTTTAGCATTCCATTGCAATTTCATATTATCATTGTAATACCCTAAAATCTAAAACACGCGAAAAGACTATTTTGCCCTCTAATTCAAAACTGATAAGATACGTAAAAATTTGTCAAGTTCATTAAATATAACTTATAAGTAATTATAAAACCTAGGGTACAAGATTTATTTGAAATTAAAACACTTACGCCTAAATATTGCGTCGCACGTTTTTCTTTAGCTATTGCGTGAACCGAAAAATTTCCTAAGACGCTAAATACACTATAACTTAAATTAAGGCCCATCTAGTTGGGCTAGGCCTTGTGTTCTTTTTTTTCCTTTGTGCCTACAATCAGAAAACCGTATAACCCTCCCCAACTTCTTTTAACGTTACCCCATATTTCTAAAAAATACATCACGCATGAAACCCTAGATCACAAGTGGCGGCACCTTCATACTCTCCCTTTCCATTCGTAACCAATGCAACAAGGAGATCAGTGGGCATTCTAAGGAGCTGTTATACTCGTGGGATTGGCTGGCTCTAGCTTTGGTCGTGGGGTTTTGATTCGAGAGGGTGTGCCTGTTTGGGTTTTGACTAAGTCTTGGTCCTTGTTTCTTGCTTCTTGCTTCGAGACGCTACTAGGGTATCGCATCTAATCTCTTTTCATTTTCCATTCTTTTGTCTCTCTTTTGACTAAGGCCTAATTGATTGCATGCACACGTCTGATCCTTTCACATAAAATAATAAAGTTTGTCACAAAAGTCATGAAATGGTTACATAAAAAAATCACAACAGAGGTCCATGTAATTCGACCCATGTTTATGTCTTCTTGATTCTGTTTTGGGCCTCACTTTGCTCGACATATGTAAAATGAATAAAAGGATAACTTATGGTTTTAGAATATGCATGCACTGATATAATGTTATACATTAAGTAGTTAAGAAATATTAGTTATACATGATATATATACATGCATGCAAGTACTGATCATGGGATATCAAGAAAACTGGCCGGAAACCTAAGCGAATGAAAGAAGGGTCATGAACATATATATAACATTTTATAAAGCTGGTAATAACCTAAAGAATTGGGTACAAACTGTTCTAAATGAGTCGAGGTTGATCGATCATGTCTCAATTGTGTGTGTTTGGCATCCATCTATCAACGGTTCATAATACAAGTAAAACATATTTAAGCTTTGAGTTGTGCTTGCTGTGTTGAGCGAATGACATTAAAAACCAGAAAAAGAATGATAAGTGGAAATGATATATGCATGTAATGTCTTGTAGGGGGTAACTTTGAGGGTGATCGCGGGATTTATGGTCGAGTCATTTGGTGTTTTGAAAGGGTGTCGGGGGAGTCAAGCCGGGGGTTAACCATAATATATTTTTACTAAGTCGTAAATGTTAGCCATTTGCACCGCGAGAAAGGCTGATGGTCTTGCGAGATGAAGCATAAAACATGTAGCATTATAAATGAAATCATATATACTGTACGTAACATGTTTAATATTTAATATTTTTCACTTTCAACCCTCATCTTTGAGAATTGTTACATGCAAACCTTGATCTATTATGTATTGACACTTTACACTTAGACTATAATAGTAATATTATAGAGTTTTAATATTTAGTTATTTGTCGCTAATAACCTTATACTTTGAGATAATTACCATGCGAACCCTATACTTTGAAGTATTATCTAATAAAGCCTTAAAATAGGATATTTGTCATATTAAACATTTAATTTTGCCATTTATCATTTGTAACCTTTAAGTTTGACTAATTAATTATTATTACCCTAAAGTATTTTAATTCAGTCCATCACTAAAAAATGAGAATACGCTTATAACTCTAAAAATATTAATACGATTAATCGTTATGACTTAAATGAACTAATAAGTATTATACGAATCGTAATCCGTGTAGATTCATTGGAGGAGATGTGACGTTGTGTCTTCATGTTCATTCATTCGTTTGCTTTCCTTTCATTGGCGTTAAGGTACAGATATTCTGACCTTACCTCTTAAGGTTTCTCATGATTCGTATTCATCCTTGGATTCTAGCTTTGGACTGTTTTGCTTTTACTCTGAGCCTTCTTATTAGGGCTTCCCTATGACTTTGCTATGCACCCTTTGATTGAATCTCTGATATGAACTGTATGATTATGAACCTTTGATTATGAACCTTCTGATTATGAGCCTTTGATATGAACCTCTGATATGAACTTATGATATGGGACTCTGATATGAACCTTTGCCTTCTGAACATTTGATATGAACTCTTATGATATGATTATGCTTTGACCCTTCAGTTTGATACCTGAGCCAAATATGTGTTCCTAGTCATGGAGGTACCATGACCATGTCATTGATGCACCAATGGCATGACTCCAGTGTGTACGAGTGATGCTACACACCGTCCCTATTATGTTATATGATTATGAGCTCAGATATATGTTTGGCCACTATGTTTCTGGGGGGCGTATGGATGCATCCTAGATATGTTTTGATATGATATGATATGATATGACTTATATGGTGAATGATGTCGTGTGCAATACGCGTCTTCACAGTCTGGGAGCTAGCTACTCCATTGGTTACTGAGGTCTCCCCTCCTATTATATATGGTATTCCGAGGTCACCCCTCCGAATACAATGGTTACTTATGATATGATATGATATGTTCCGGGCTCGTGGTAGATTTCTGACAACCCTTACACTTTTGATATACCTATGTTGTACCTTCCGTATTCCCTAACGCACCATAGTCTGTATTAATTGTTCATTACTCAGTACCCTTATATGACTCACTCTATTACCAAGATATATATATTCCATTGCTTTGATCTGTCACACTCTCATTCCGTTACTTCAGACTATCGTTCCATTCACGTACCGGGTTATTATATGTTTATTTGATTTGATTATGCTATACATGTTTTACATGATTACTGGTTACCCTGCTATGATATGATTAATATGCAGTTATATGATTTACCTGTTGTCATCTGATGATATGTGATCTTACTGCTATGTGACCCTCTGATTTGACTGTTTATCATGTGTACTTCGTCCATTTAATCTCGTGGACTATGACTATTCGTTGTATCCTTATCTACTTATTGTTGACCTGCCATGTTTACATTTCTGTCTATGCTACGGATTGATTTGGGTAAATGTTTCCACTTATGAAGTCTGGCTTGTTAACTTGTTTAATTGCCCTGCTATGTCCCTAGTTCATTTGATTATAATGCTCATACTGTATTCCTACTTGTCACGTGTGACTGTCATGTTTTGACTGTTGTTAGTACTTCCGCTGTTATGATACTGGTTATGTTTTCAACTAAGGGTTTTGCCTTGTGTAATTGCCATGCTCACTTACTAATTTACTTGCTTTCGCTTGCCTTTAGATTTCTGTTTGACGTGTATGTCTTCCGATTTCCTGAATTGATTGTATGCCATATATATGTTGTGTGGTTACGACGTCTGCTATGCTTGCTTATGTTTCAGTACTTGTATGCCTGGTTGGTAAGTGCTTGTATATATGTCCTCGATGCTTTGCTTTGCTTCATTTTCCCTGTTATCTGTTCTTTTTGGATATCTGTATAATTGTGTTCTGCAGGGTGCCCTTTGACTCATTGTTCTCATTTCGCTGCGACCTTGTTATCAGTTTCCTTGTTTCATTTCGCATTTCTGATTTTATTTAGCTTTTGTTTTGTTATATCTGTTCACTGGGCTTTTTAAGCTCAGCCGCATTTCTTTTCCTGCGGCAGGTTTTAGGTTTGAAGATGGGCTTGATGGGCTGAGAGTTGGATTATCTGAGTGGACCGACCCTAGTTACCTTATTATTTTGGACTTATTTTGAAGAGCTTTTGCTTTGAGATTTCATTTTGGATTTTGTAATTTTCCTTGTAAGTCATTGTTTAAATGACTTGATACGTTATTCTTAAGACTTCCGCTTGTAAAATTTTAATTGTATGTTCTGATATGACACCAGAATGTGACACTTCTACCCTTGTCGGGTTGGGGTGTTACAATCATGGATGTGCTTCAAACAATATCTGTGTTCAGCACTAGGGAATACTTCTGCTAACGCTGGAATGATACCCTGCACAAATAAACATCAATTCCTTACTAATAAAACTTGCATTTAACGAAAATACAAGTGAATCTAATAAACTAAATGGTAAAATCACCTTTTGCCTGTCGCTGATAAAAGTGTAGTTTGAGTTTGGTTGCAAGTCAAGATCATCTCTTAGACATTCAAGAAACCAAATCCATGAGTCTTTGCTTTCAGCTTCTGCAACCGCGTAGGCTACAGGGTATATTCCATTGTTGCTGTCTATACCGACTGTTGTAAGAAGCTGGCCAGGATAAGGACCCCTCATAAAAGCACCATCTAACCCCAACAACTCTCTTTGACAATCTTTATATCCTTCCTTCAAAGCGCCTAAGCATACATACATTCTCTTGAAAACTCTGGTTGGAATTGTTGCATATGTTGCAGTTTGTACACTTATCCTAACTGTTGTATCTGGGTTAGTTTTCTGCAACTCTTCAACATAGTCTCTTAAAAGGGAGTATTGCTGCTTATGATCACCCCTAATCTCATTTTTTGCCTTGTTTTTTGCCCTTAATGCTTTTTGCATAGACACCTGAACTTCAAACTGTTTACTGAGCTGATCTTGAACAGCCCTGATTGGAATATCTGGATTGACTTGAACTTGGTCAACTATTTGCTTCAAAAGAAACTTGTAGTCACAAGCTTTAATGTCTCTTGATTGCAAACATTTGTGTTCATCCCTGAAAGTTCGAACAATCCATACATCTTTATCTGTATTTTTGGCTACATACAACAACCATGGACAATCTGTTGCTTGCTCCTTGCGTGTTCGCAAATATACATCCCTACCAAGGCCTCTAGTTATCGGACCATTTTTCCTCTTTGGGGCTTTTCCCAGCCCTGAACCTTCGGTTATTCCACAAACAGGTATTTGTCCAAGGCACCTAACCTTAATTCTCTGTTTGTCATTCTTAATTAGTTGCAATTTCCTCCTACTCTTTATTGAAAGCATGTAGATCATATCTTTCACTTCTTTTGCAGTTACAAAACTTTGACCACAGAAAAAAAAGATTTCGTCCTCTGTTTGTGTTGCCTCACTTAACTTTTGTTTCTTGATGCCCTCAATTTTTTCCTCCTAATAAGATAGTCATCCTCATTCTCAGAACCACTTGGAAAATCATTATCATCTAACAGATCCAACTCATTTTTCTTAAAAAAATCATGTGGTAGCTGGCTTGGTGGTACCTATAGATGGTAAATCTGTAGTCTCGATCACTTTAAACAGATTAACATCAAAATCAGGCTCCTCAAAGTATTAGCCTCATCGACAACTGTGTTTCCATCACCATTGTTCTCAATATCATCATCGTCACTAATATAAGTGTCTGTCTCACTCACATTGTCATCACCTACAGCTTCATCGATTTCACTAACCTGCACAGATTTACCTTTTTGGATATGATCCACAGGATTACATGTTTCCTCCTCATGATGACCTAACTCTTGATCATTTTGAGATACCTCTTCAGGACTATCTATTTGGATATGCTCAACATGTTTATCTATATGCTGGTTGACATCACCTACAACATCTTCAGTATGACAGACCTCTACAGATGGAAACAAGGGTTTTGTTTCTGGCATCTGACTAGATTGTACCAAAGTATTGACTTCCAAAGGTTGATGTGTAACCTCACATATATTCTCTACCATAGACTTGTTAACAATGTTTTCTAAGAACAATTTCTTTGAGCAATATGGAACAATAGCAAGAGCTGCCTTTTTCTTTGTTGCATCCACATCAGCAATAACTGTCCTAATTGACTTTGGTGACATTTGATCAATGTCCAATGTTGTATTACCATTTTCAACATAAACCTCTATCATCTTATGGTCATCAACAAGATCTTTCAATATTTCTAAATTAGCACTCTCACTTAAGCTATACAAACCATCATCTAAATTACTACCATGCTTAACAAAGTAATAGTAATTTTTTGAACCGAGCTCATAACCCAATTAGTAAATAAGAACATCCAACTCTTCAACTGACACACTATCAACATCAACCAAATCAACTAAACTTTCCATACCTCCAACGTATATTCTACCAGACCAATATTAAAAGACACCATTGTGATGAACCCTCATACTAAACATATTAGATCTACCACCTGAAAACATGTCAATATATGTTTAAAGCATTCTAAAAACTTAATTGGGAAACAATAAAAACCACAATTACAAATTCCAATGACTGTAATAAAAAAAAAAAAAAAAAAAAAAAAAAAAAAAAAAAAAAACAGTACCGTATTTCTTCTTAGCAGAGTCGTATAGGACGGTATCATCAACTGGATAACCTGATTGTCTTCTTACTTTCCATAGAGTAAAGTCATGTTTCGGTTTTGTGGAAACGTAGAGGGGGGGTGAATACGTTACCGTTTAAAAACTTTAGATCTTTAGTATCAAATCGCTTATTAAGCTTGTTATAATATGAAAGTACCAATTTTTGTTTGTGACTAATATAAAGCATGGTAAACCAAGTTGTCACACAATCATGAACATCAAACCACATCACAAACAATAGTATAGTGCAAGTATAAAAGTAAAGAGATAAAGAAAGGAAAGTGCAAACCGAACACGAGGATTTATAGTGGTTCGGTCACGGATCTCCTTTCCGCCCTACTCCACTCCCCGAGTACCCAACTCGAGAGTTACTTCACTAAATCAACAAGCTCCCTTCTCGGCGGAGAAAACCTTACAATCGTCGCTTACACTTTTTCCGGTACAAAGCTAAATACCGGGTTCTAGTTCGAGGTAGAACCAACCTAACGTCGCCTATACAATATTTCCGACACTAAGCTAGATGTCGAGTTCTTTTACAAGGGTACAACCACTCCCAATATGTTTTATGGCCCAACATAATAAACCTTGTGTTTTATGGCACAAACACATAAACCATCTAATCTAGTTTGGTGAAAGTGTTGTTATGATGCAATGATGTTTACACTAATGATCCATGACACAAATGTCTAATGGATATGAATAACTACTTCTAAATGAACTTCCATTGATAGGAAGCCTTCATGATGAAGATCACAAGTTCCCTAAACTTCTTGTGATGGATCTTCAACTTGTGGTGAGTGGGGATGGCTAGATCTCCAAGATTTCCTTGGTTGATCAAAGAGTATGCTTACAACAAAGATGAATGTTAGAAGCATTATGATCATGATCATTAGGGTGTTTAATGTGTGTTACTACATTGTTAATGATTGATCTAAATGTATGCAAGAAGGTGGAGAAGATGTGCTTTGAAGTGGTGAAGAAATGGGAAAACAATGGGCTTCTATTTATAGCCAAAAGTGGACAGGAGCGTCCACGGACCAAGGAGCCCTTTAAAGGGTTCCGTCCTTTATGAAATTTGGTGCCGTGGGTGCCTGACAGAAATTCTAAAAAATCTTTCTTCAAATCTTTCCAAGATATTACCAAATCTTACTAAGATCACATTTGATATATTGTGTGTCAATCTAACCAAAATATTCAAGTGATCTTCCAAGGATTTCAAAGATGATGCATGACATGATGTAACATGTATTTCCATTTTTAGATTAAAAAGTTTATCAAGGTAAACTTGTAAAATGTATTATGTAACTAGTTAATAAAAAGTCTAGTTACCTTTTGTAAAAGAGTGCTTGTCAAAATAAAATATATTTTGTCAAGTGTAAGTAAACTTTAGTATTTGTATGAAATACTTGTGAATGCAAAATGTAAAATGAGGTTCGAAATAGAATGGTTAACCTATTAAAATACTTAGTGACTCTAAACGTATTTTAAACATTCTAAATGATTTGTTAATGGGTTTGATCATAATGCCACATAACAAACATGTACGAACCTGTGTTGTAACATACGAGGACTTGAGACATCGAGAGGTGTTGAATGTATGTTGAGACAACGTGTGATTACAAGTAACTTGTACATTTTACGTTATGTATTACAAGTTACATGTTTGTCATCAATCAAAACAAACGAGACTGTATAGATTAAATATCGTAATATTTGCACTAACAATCTCCCCCTTTTTGATGATGACAAATATATGTAAACGTAATAGAAAGTAAAATGTAAAAAGTTACTTGTATCCTTACTACCTTTACACTACCTTCTCCGTTTACACTCTTCTCCCCCTTTTGTCGAAACAAAAAGGGCGTGTCCTTGGAGTTTAACTTAATTTCTCCCCAAAAAGGCGAGCTTGCATCATCCCTAGTGAAGTTAAATCGTCCACTACAATCCGTCCCTTGTTTGGTAGCGGATCCATGGATCAAATAAAGAGGCTTAACCTACATCAAGGTTAGTTTTATGCAACAAAAATTATGAGAAATATATGAAAAAGAAAAATGCATAGCAATGTTAGCCTATTTTCTCCACTTTTTATCGAGGCACAAATGCGTGTTGAAAAGTGAGAATGATGCTAAATGCGTGCATGCTCCCCCTTGACGGTTGCTCCCCCTTGTTTGAGGCGTCAGGGTATAATTAAAAACCTACAAAACAAATATTAGTGCAAAACTATATTCGTCATTAGACGAGTAAGTGATATACAACAAAGTGTATATAAGATGCATTCAGTAAATTCTTGACGGAAGCTCCCCTTGCTGTAGGGCGTCAAGATGAACCTTCAAAATAAATATTAGTATAATAGAAGCTTTGTCTTTAGACAAATATGTCATATACAACCAAGTGTATAGACGTTGCAATATGAGTGCTTAAAGGACATTCCTCCTTGTTCTAAGGTGTCAAAAAGCACCTAAAATAAGAAAAATAATTGATGCAAACTTCATCCTTAGATGAGTAAATTATATACAATCGAGTGTATATGATGATGAACCTACAATGAAAAACATTAGTGCAATATATTTCATCTTTTTCACAAAGAAAAATAAGATGTATATATGTGATAAATGATATAATCAAAGATCTCATGAAGTGTAGTCTCCTAATTACAGTGGAATCTTGTTCCTCCTTACAGGAAATTCGTGAGTATAACGTTGCAGATATGTGAACCAACATATACTGTATAAACAGATTTCTGTTTCGAAGATAATATGATTATAAATAAAACTTCCAAGTAGAACTGCGGGATGTCGTTCCCCTCGAAGGCAGTTCTTAAATGACTTACGTAGAATATATGTGAAACAACATATAGTGAATGAGCAGATTACTGCTTATATCAAAACGTGATTATAAACAAAACATCCAAAAATTAATATGGGACTGCGGAGTTTGTTCCCCCTCGTTGGCAGTTCCCCCTCGTACGTGCGTAAATCGTAGTAAGAGTGAAAAGTTGTGCGTAAACACGGAGCTATTTTTCACCTCTTTTATCCGATTGTAACGATACGTAAAAAGAAAAAGTATATAAAGAGTATTAAAAACAACGTATTTTGATTGGAACTACATCCAATTCGGAGAAATAAACTAGGTACCTAGGCGATGGTTTGTTCCCTGCCTAACATCACCTGCTAAATTGAAGTGATCCCTACTACGTTCGAGCGGAAAAACCCCTCTTTAATTCAATTTGAGGTTCCTGTGCGGGAAAAACAAAGCTGTTTTCCCCCTCTT
>BPTQ01000002.1:188642598-188825194 GCA_019973895.1 Chrysanthemum seticuspe | reverse complement strand
GTTTTGACCGACATGTATGATTATCACTTTGAAAAGAAGTGAAGACAATATGGAAAATACTAATAATGAGTACCTATATGAGGATGAGAATGACATCATATGAGTGAGAGTTGGATGGACCAACGTGTTGGAGATGGCTGTTTTGATTAATATATCGTTTGCACTGACAAGGACATGCATGATAAGCGAGAAAAGGATAAGATCCTATGATGGTGTTCTAGATAGTGAAGTTGTAAGGTGCTAGTTTAAGGAAAATCCTATATGTGGAGATGAAGACGTTTTATAAAAACACATGATGCGTTTTTCACTTGATGAGGTATTGGTGCGAAAAAGGTTGAACTAGTTGTGGTTTCATGAACCGGTTTTAGCTAAGTTGTGTTTACCTATGTGTTGGTATTTTTGACAAAAGACAATTATGTGAATGAATTTCTCTCCCCCTTAATTGGTGGACATCCAACATAATGTGCAATGTATCAAATAAGGAATGATAACAAAGTGTTTAGGAGGTTACTCGGGTTAACGAAAGAGGTGAGCTTAGTAATGTTTTTCTGGATGATGGTTAGCATACAATGAGCTTCATCCTTAAAGTCACGTACCTCTTCTCGATTAATGCGAGATGATCATATGATGAGGCATGTGGTTTCCTAATAGGAAGTGAAGAGGATCAGAGTATTGTTATAACTAAATAATGATGTAGATGATTTTTTGGAAAGCGGAAAAATGAGATTTGGAAAGAGGTCGGTTGAAAGACAAAAATGCAAAGCCAACCCTCTAGAACTTAATTTTATATGCTTTTAAACTATATGCAAGTGTAGGGGTCCCATAAAGCATAGTACTAATCTGCATAGCAATAAAGGGGATTATGCAAAAATGAGCATATAAAAGTTAGAACCAAGTGAGATAACAAATAATTTGTTATCAACCTACAAAACAAATTTGTTAGTGACAAAAGATGTTAACATGATAGAAATCAAACATATTATATAAGCAAAAACACATTGCACTTTAGTAGACAAGAAATCACCATACAAGATAGCATCAAGACAATCATATTATGCAAGAATACAACTTTATTCAAGACATTTCATTTTGAGATTGTTTTGTCATTAGACTTAGACGCTTAAGCATACTTGGCTTGTAAATTAACACAACAATCTATGTGATTAATTTGTAAGATAAAAAGGCTTCTAAAAGTTTGTCATACCAAAAGCATTTTGACATATTATATGTGCATATGTAGCAAACAAATAGTGTGACAAGAAGCAAAAGAAATAAGATGAAAGATTCATGCAAGCCATGTTTAAGACATAACAATTTGGAGCATGTATCATTTGGATCGTACTACACATAGATATAATGAATGCCAACTAATAGCTTTCAAACACAAACTTATCATATCAGAATTATCACGTATCAAAATGACATATTATGATTTCATAAGTAACATGTTAATCATGCTAAAATTAATTCAAAAGTAAGTATCATGCAAATAAATTTTTAGGTTTAAACGTTTAGTAGCATGAAACAAGAATACAAGCATTATAAAGATAAAACCGTACTAAGGTTTACACATTCGACTAGTTATCAAACACTAAGATAATGTCAAATCAACTTATCGTATCAAACAAGAACATGTAATCAACACATGTAAGTGCAGTGCAAGTGGTTTTAAAAGAAAAGTCATATATACTACTTGTTTGATTAGTATTCCTAAGGCGAGGCAAACTATCAATGTTTTAACACTTACTTTAGGCAAGTATAGGAAAACAGATTTTTCAAGTTGGAGAATGAATATGAGACTATTACTAGCGGTGCTCAATTAAGGCTAAACACGACCATTTTTACGGGTGATTCCACAAACCCAACTTCTCTCCAGGAAGCAATTCAACCGTTAGGTCAAATTGAGTTTCTAGTGCAATAGATTCTCCAGTAATCATTCTCATGTTAGAAAGATGGGAACTCCTACTTTTGCCTATTAAAGTGTATAAAAGATGATAGTTTACCAATACTTGGCTTAATGTGACACAACTAATATGCAATATAACTAAGGAGATGAAGATGTCATGTTATACACATGAATTTTAACAATGGTGTGTTTGATAAACAATGTGTTTTAATCTTGTGTTTAGAATCGAAAGTTGTTCAAATTACACAGCTAGTTGTATGATCTAATGGATGACATCTTGTACTTTAAATGTGAATTGATCATCTAAGACTAGAGAATGGAATATGTTAAACTAAGAACGTTCTCAAGAAAGCTCTTTGGAACATTATTTAACAAGAATCTAAGTGAGGTTACCAACCTCAATAGATCTTGTGTATGCTCTAAAATTGTGTAGTTTTAACCTTGGATGTGCACTCGGTTTGAGCAAGGTTAGGTTATGATGTACGCTTGAAAGGAAATAGATACAAATAGTATCTTTCAACAAATGAGATTATCCCATGGGATAAAGTTATCATGCTTATGAAAACAAGTATGACAAGATGAATTGGATATGCTAGTTCACAGAACTTGTAGATGTTTGTTTCAAGATCATTTAGCTAATGAGGTGTAATAAAATCTCTTGTAACACAACTATTTATGTCGCAAGAGTGATGCATAGGATATACAATATCCTTTTAACAAAATAAAAGCTTAACGCATGAATCTTAGTCATAATGTTCTTCAAAACATCATGTTTTCCTAAATGAAGATATGAAGCCAAAGTGTTTGAATCGGATAGTCCCATCTAAATAAACTTGGTCTCAAGATTATATTCACTAGATGATGACAAGAGGAATTCACTCGAGTTTCTTATGTATACTCCTCAAGAGTCATTGTTGCTTGGGGTGTATGATGTTGGCTTTGAGATTGCATTTTAACATATGTTGTTAAAATGTTGATTTGAAGTTTAACGAAATTTATGCAGAAGTTTAACGACAAAGTATTGCTAATACTTTGATTATTTGTGAAGGTAGTACTACTTATACCTAGTGGAAATTGACAACAATTACCAAGAGCACCATGCTTAGTTGAGGTTCTAGCCATAATGAATTATCTAAGTCCTTATATGTGGGAAAGGATGGTTGAGTTTGTTCAAACGTGCATTTGATTCAGTACAAGTGTTGGACACAAGGGCTTTTTGAGCAATACACTCAACGAATTCAAATGATGGCAAGGATGGTGGATTGGTTGATCTAGGTGGTAGGTCTTCTAGTGTGTCTAAATAAGGATGTGGTGATGTAGGGGTTTGTTGTGCTATGGGAGTACTTAGGTTGATTATTTGTCCACAGATGTTGAACACAAAAAGTACGGATACTAATTCTTATGGTTCATTGGTTACTACAACTAGCGGGTGAAGTGCTTGAAGTTTTGGTTATGTCTATGAAGCTTAGGGGCTGAGGTATAGGTTCACCTTGAAAGGGCACGTTTGATTTAAAGGATGCTCTTGGAAGTTCATGAGCAATACGCTTAATGGTGCCAAAAGATGGAAGAGGGATAGTAGGTGTCTAAGAGGGATAAGTGGCACAGTGGGTTGTTTGATGGATAAGTGTTTCAACATGTGTTGTTAAAATACTTGGGTGTTGATTTTTTGGATATGACTTTTAATGACTACAATCGTAAGTCGCGTATACTTGAATATTTCGGATGAACTACTTAAGTTGTCAATCCTAATTTGTTGAGCTTAGATTGAACTCAAGGATAACAAGACTTGATAGTATGTCTTTAACATACGTGTGAGTTATGACTCTATGCAAATACTTATCGTCTTGAAGGATGACACATTATTTTCATGTTAACCAAGTGAGGTAAAACAATATCTATAGTCATATGATAGACTTGTGTATGATATCTTTGCAAATAATAAGTCCAGATTTGTTAGTCTCGGTAAGTCATCTAAGTCATCCGCAAACGGGTGAGGAGATGTTGGTGGTGTTGTACAAAGTTTGATAGGTACAAGCTTTGGAGACTTTGGTAGTGAAGGTGTTTTGGTTGATGGTGGGTGATTTTGGTGGTGGAGTTGGAGTACTCAAGTTTGAAAAGTTCACATCTTGAATGGGTGATGAGATGTTGAGAGGTAATGAGTCTGAGGATGAAGAGTTCAAGTTAATGAAGCAACAAGATCGAATGCTAATCCTAGTGGTTTTCTTAAGTGGCTTATTTGAGGTTAAGGATTTAGTCATTTTGATTTTGCTTTAAGAAATGCTAAGCTTGAGGAAAGGTAACAGTGAAGGTGTGAAAATGATCATCTTGAATGTGTTGATTTATGGAACTAAGGATTCATGGATTTGATGTTAATCTATACAAAGATGGTAGTTTCTAATGAGATGGAAGTGTCTAAAATCATGTCAAACATCCTAAGTTAATCCATTGAGGATGTGTTGAGTGAGGTATGAAAGATATGCATTAACAACTATCCTAGAAACGAAGTTTGGTACAATAGATTGCGGGATTTAGTAAAATTCAATAACTTACCTGTAGGATTCACGGCACCATTTCTTTACACAGCCGGAACCCTTAAATTGGTGCCGCCTGGTCCGCTTGTACAGGTATGGCGGTACCAAAATACATAACAGACGGTACCAACATTTTGGTGCCGTCTGATCCGTGGACACCAGAAAAGTTCACAGACCCATTTTTTAGGTGTCGGGGAGTTTTCCGAAACCTGAAATTTTGCTTAAAACATGTGACATTAATTACTTCTAGTTAGGAAAAGTCGATAACACATATACAAATATAGTGGAGCATAGACTTTGACCAAGGGCTAACGATTTTCACATAAAAGTGAAAATGGGTAAAATTTGATAACACACTTGTGCTATCCACCTGCATAAACCGGTTAGCATACAACATTGTTTTAAGTCATATTATCATCCTACAAAGTAAAAACAAATAAATTACATCATACAACATTGTTTTTGTCCTTGTACCAAACACTCTCTTAACACCTTCATTTTTCAAAGTACTTGACTAATTTACTTAGTACTCATTGCTAAGTGAGTTATGACATTTCATAAGTTATGCGAGATGTTAGTAACCTATGCAAACGAAGTGATCTAATTCTACAAGCGATGGTAAAATAATTTTCCAACTTAGTGCACAAAATCTAGCAAATAACCTATTGTGCGTAAACAAGAAATCGTCAAACAAGCGAATAAATAACATGGCAAGATTGACACTTATATTATGCAAACAAACAAGTGTAAACAACAATTTGAAAAATAAGCAAGCAACATATATGCAAACAACATAAACAAGTGGTCATTTAGCATAGCATAACAAGAAAGACACTTTTCGTCATTTTGCGTTTAAATATGACGATGTATACCAAGCTTGATTAGTTTCCTTTAAACATATTACCAAATTATTTAGTTTCAAAGGAAGTTGTATCAAAGTTCTAAGAATACCAACTTAAATTGCTTGATTCAAAAATTTGAGTTTTTATGTTAAAGCGAAACTCAATATTTTAGACATACTGTAGTATTTGGTCTATTTCACTTATTTAAAATTAGACTCAGGCCATTAGAGTATTTTTAAATGAAAGTAGACTCAATTCCTTTTAAAATGATAGGTGGTTCGACTCGTACGGACTTACGGTTAATTAGTTATGATTTTTTTAAGTTGCCCAAAAAACTGCATACTGTACAGACGGATTCCACGGAACCAACTAAAGGGATCCGCCCTTTATAAGATTTGGTGCCGTGGTCCTCTAAGATAGATTCACCAAAACTAGTATTTGACATAGAGAAAACGTGTTCGCCTTACTAGATTTCATAGTAAACATATAATACACATATTTAACAACATATCTACTTATGTAACTTATTTTAAACATTTACGGAGGTGATTTTTCAACTAGATTTATAGTTATCCCAAACACTCCTGTAAAATCATATTTCTTCGTAAATTTTCTATGAGCACACAATACAATACTTACTAGTTCTTTCAACAAACTTTTTTATTTTATTTTACTTTTCAAGAAAACCTTCGAGCTTGTATACAAAGTTACATTTAACAACAAAATTTCTAAGTATAACAAGCAAAGCATATTTCATATTATTTTTCGCTTCAATGGTAATTTGATACATGGATCGTACTCTATTTTTAAAAACCATTTGTTTTGAAAATAAGAGCTACGTGGCTCTGATACCAATTGTGGAAACGTAGAGGGGGGGGTGAATACGTTACCGTTTAAAAACTTTAGATCTTTAGTATCAAATCGCTTATTAAGCTTGTTATAATATGAAAGTACCAATTTTTGTTTGTGACTAATATAAAGCATGGTAAACCAAGTTGTCACACAATCATGAACATCAAACCACATCACAAACAATAGTATAGTGCAAGTATAAAAGTAAAGAGATAAAGAAAGGAAAGTGCAAACCGAACACGAGGATTTATAGTGGTTCGGTCACGGATCTCCTTTCCGCCCTACTCCACTCCCCGAGTACCCAACTCGAGAGTTACTTCACTAAATCAACAAGCTCCCTTCTCGGCGGAGAAAACCTTACAATCGTCGCTTATACTTTTTCCGGTACAAAGCTAAATACCGGGTTCTAGTTCGAGGTAGAACCAACCTAACGTCGCCTATACAATATTTCCGACACTAAGCTAGATGTCGAGTTCTTTTACAAGGGTACAACCACTCCCAATATGTTTTATGGCCCAACATAATAAACCTTGTGTTTTATGGCACAAACACATAAACCATCTAATCTAGTTTGGTGAAAGTGTTGTTATGATGCAATGATGTTTACACTAATGATCCATGACACAAATGTCTAATGGATATGAATAACTACTTCTAAATGAACTTCCATTGATAGGAAGCCTTCATGATGAAGATCACAAGTTCCCTAAACTTCTTGTGATGGATCTTCAACTTGTGGTGAGTGGGGATGGCTAGATCTCCAAGATTTCCTTGGTTGATCAAAGAGTATGCTTACAACAAAGATGAATGTTAGAAGCATTATGATCATGATCATTAGGGTGTTTAATGTGTGTTACTACATTGTTAATGATTGATCTAAATGTATGCAAGAAGGTGGAGAAGATGTGCTTTGAAGTGGTGAAGAAATGGGAAAACAATGGGCTTCTATTTATAGCCAAAAGTGGACAGGAGCGTCCACGGACCAAGGAGCCCTTTAAAGGGTTCCGTCCTTTATGCAATTTGGTGCCGTGGGTGCCTGACAGAAATTCTAAAAAATCTTTCTTCAAATCTTTCCAAGATATTACCAAATCTTACTAAGATCACATTTGATATATTGTGTGTCAATCTAACCAAAATATTCAAGTGATCTTCCAAGGATTTCAAAGATGATGCATGACATGATGTAACATGTATTTCCATTTTTAGATTAAAAAGTTTATCAAGGTAAACTTGTAAAATGTATTATGTAACTAGTTAATAAAATGTCTAGTTACCTTTTGTAAAAGAGTGCTTGTCAAAATAAAATATATTTTGTCAAGTGTAAGTAAACTTTAGTATTTGTATGAAATACTTGTGAATGCAAAATGTAAAATGAGGTTCGAAATAGAATGGTTAACCTATTAAAATACTTAGTGACTCTAAACGTATTTTAAACATTCTAAATGATTTGTTAATGGGTTTGATCATAATGCCACATAACAAACATGTACGAACCTGTGTTGTAACATACGAGGACTTGAGACATCGAGAGGTGTTGAATGTATGTTGAGACAACGTGTGATTACAAGTAACTTGTACATTTTACGTTATGTATTACAAGTTACATGTTTGTCATCAATCAAAACAAACGAGACTGTATAGATTAAATATCGTAATATTTGCACTAACAGGTTTTATGATTGATAAACAGGGGTTTTGTGATTTTCAATTAGGGTTTGTGAATTCTGATAATTCTTGTAACGAAAGTTTTGGGACGAATGATAATACAGACTATGTGTTTATTGGGGCGGGAAGAGGGTTACATTACGTGTGGCAATAATTAGGAAATTTTTAATTGAAATATGGAAATGACAAAAGTGCCCTTGGACTAAAGACAAATCTAACGCCATAAGATGTCCTTGACTAACGGCAAAATGGTCAAAGGACTTGTAGCGAGTATAAACCTTGAAATAGGGACCCCCGACGATAAAAAGGGCGAGATTTGTCCCATCACGATGCGTCGTGCCAACTATAGGGACCAACGGTGTATTTTAGTCTACATTTAAACTATAAAAGATGTATCCAAGTCAACATGTCCAGGAAGTAAAAATAATAAAAAACTAATAATAATAATAATAATAATAATATTAAAAACTATATTGTCCAAGCATCCACCACATTGTTAACATTACCAAGGAATCAATGTTTATACAAAGCTATGTTACTCCGAGTATTTATTTTTAATATCATGACAAATAAATTTTGCAAACAGAGAAGTTTAGTCACTTTCATCAAGGAATGAGCATTTGGATTCCAATGGAACCACTCATGGCCAATAGATGAATCAAAGATGAAATGATGTGTCCTACCAAATATACTGGTTCAAAACACTTACCATGACTCCTAACCTTTGCTGGCCAAGGCTGAAATATATCTTATATTTCTAGAAAGTCTTTTAGTGTTAACTTAACTTTACTATTGAACCTTATTTAATGATATTAAGGTAACAGTGAAATCAAGATACTTGCAATTTTATAAGACATTTGCAATCGTATTAGTAGTAAAGATTTTGTTTTTTTCTTTTTCCACATGTTAACGTAAAAAATAATGCCATTATTACTAAATGAATAATCTTGTCCTCACATCTAATCACTTTTGGCATCTACACTTTTTTTGTTGGGTGAATTTAATAAACTTTGGCCCTTCGAAACATAAACTCTGTGCATTTTAGTGATATTTCTAATTATTTTAGAGCCATCTAAGAATAGAACTTTCAACATGTTCCCCATTCTACGAATTTCCAAAAATACCCTTGTCTATTCTGTTTTCTTACTTCCCTTTATACACCTTTTGCTTTCTTTCATTTGAAGTAGCTTAAAGTTGCAGCAGACCACACACTAAAAAAGAACACATTCACACTTTTTTTACGTATTATTTTCTCTTTTCTAGTGAAGTGAAGTGCGGTTGTGATTTGAGTTTTGGAAGAGAGTGACGTAAGGATGGCGGGGATTCTCGGTGAGTCAATATTTGATAGTGAAGTGGTGCCGTCGTCTTTGGTCGAGATTGCGCCGATTTTGCATGTTGCGAATGCAGTTGAGGCTATTAACCCTAGGGTTGCTTATCTTTGTAAGTGTCCTTTTTTTTCTTTTTTTTTTTGTACGGTATATCTTGTTGACAGTACAACCTTATGCTAAATTAAAAACAAAAATATGTTTTACGTTAATACGACTACAAAGTCAATACATAAGAATACTGCGTGAGGAAGCTTTGTCAAATTATTCTTAGTGGTGAAGCGTATTGTTCGTGGAGTTTGTATCGATGAAAATAAGTTATAAAGCGATTAGTATAGTAGTATTTAGGCCATAGTAGGTGATCGGCCAAAAAAGTAACAAAGATATAGCTGGAAATAGGTTAGTTGAAATGTTGGATTTACATCTGCATTGAGGCACTTATTTCTTGTTCTAAATCTTTGTTGATGGTTTTACTGCAGGTCGGTTTTATGCATTTGAAAAAGCGCATAAGCTGGATCCCACTTCTAGTGGACGTGGTGTCCGTCAATTCAAAACTGCCCTTCTTCAGCGTCTTGATCGGGTAAGTACTCTCTAAAATCTAAATGTCGTTTTTGGTTGTGGGGAAATAACTTCATGATTTTTTTTGTCCTTTCTTTTTCTCATTTTTAGGCGATGTTTTAACAATGAAAATATCGGTCATGTTCAGGAATGTGATCCAACCTTGATTGGGAGGAAGAAAGAAAATGATGCACGTGAAATGCAGAGTTTTTATCCACATTATTACTCAAATTACGTCCAACCTTTGGAAAGTGCCGTTGATAAGGCAGACTCGTGAGTGTGTTAAAATACGAAGTAGTCTAAGTAGTATTAACGCTGCTTTTTTGCATCTTGGTTGTTCTATTTTTCTGTAATTAACTTCTATTGTTGTCCAGTTCACAGCTTACCAAGGCATACCGGACTGCTAGTGTTCTATTTGAGGTTCTAGAATCGGTTAATCAGACACAAGCACTGGATCAGGAGGTGGGTACAAAAGGAATTTTTATGCTTCTTTGATGAATAACCTTTCCTACATTCAGTGGCGGACCCAGGATTTTCGAGGGCGGGGGGCAAAAAATTTTTTTTGATAAAATTTGTGATGAACTTTAATAAAAAGGTCATAAAAAAAATTACACTAAAAACTGATATTTTTTTTAGATTAAGATAGAGATATAAGGTTTTTACATTGTTTGATGTTAAGGTGGGGGGCAATTTGATTTTATAATGGGGTGCACTTTAATAAAATGGTCCTAAAAAAAAATTTTACACTAAAAATTGACATTTTTTGGCGAACCATGGAGGGCACCCCCCCCCCCCCCCCTATCCTCTATGTAGTTCCGCCCCTGCCTACATTATTAACTTATGTACTGTTAAAGTTTATGGCTATCTTGTCTCATGAACTGTTAACTAACTATTCCCACAGGTTATTGAAACACATGAAAAAGTTGCTCAAAAGACCGATTTACCTTCCGAATAATATACTCCATCTTGATCCTGATAGTGCCAATCAGGCCATTATGAGATACCTTGATGTGTGTTCGTAACTTCTATCTAGCTAAATAAGCAGTATTAACCCTGAGGTGTACGTGTTTGATACCTTGATGTGTGTTCGTAACTTCTATCTAAATAAGCATTATTAACCCTGAGGTGCGTTTGATACCTTGATGTGTGTTTGTAACTTCTATCTAACATGGCATCGTTTTAACTTTGGCATAAATGTTAAATATTCAAAATAAAAAGTAAATAGGCTTAGTGCAACTTCTGATTCATTATATATCTGCGGCCCCTTTTGAAATAATTGGCATTTGAAACTATCCCCCTTTATCCAATGATTCATTATTATCACCTAAATGGTGAAACTATCCCCCTTAAAAATACATGTTCGTGAGTTCATCTCGTAAATCATCAAATTCTTATGCTTCTCTTATTATATTTCGAGTTGGATAAATAGAGATCGCTTCTAAAAGCAATTGTGCGATCCTATATACGATACCACCAGACTTGCTCCAACTTCAAGCAAGCTCACCCTATGGATGACTTCCTGAACTAAATTCCCTACTAGCGAGCAGGGCTTAGAAAGATATAGGAGCACAAACAAGGGTTATTTGAAAATGAACATAGAAGGTTGGTAACTATGGTGGTGAAGCACCATTATCGCGCGTGATGGTGGTTTTTTTTCTCTTTTTGTTGGTCTCAACTACGACGGTTCCCAAGCAAAAAGTCATCAGAATGTGAAAGTGGGGACCCCAACGGTTACTTCTTTCTGTTTCTTTTTTTTTCTTCTTTTCTTTTAAAAAGAATATATCATTTATTTATCTATTAATACCTTTATACCCCATTAATTTTAGAGAAAATTATTAAAAGATCTTAATTTTTCAAGGTTGATCCATTTTTAAGACTTTTTTCTCATCTCTTTCCTAAAAGAGCCATGCTCAACTGCTCAATGCTCACCTGCCCACCTGCTCAACTGCTCAAGTACAAAACTCCATTATTTTTATGACACGTGTCATTCCTTTTGACTGCTCGACTTGACTGCTCAACTGCTCGACTTTGACTGCTAGACTTCACCCAAAATTTGACACGTGTCATTCTTTTGTACTTGAGCAGTTGAGCAGGTGGGTAGTTGAGCATTGAGCAGTTGAGCATGGCTCTTTTGGGAAAGAGATGAGAAAAAAAAATCTTAAAAATGAATCAACCTTGAAAAATTGGCCTCTTTTGGTAATTTTCTCTTATTTTTATTCATAACTTCAAACATCATATTTTTCAATATATACACAACTCAATCAAAAAAATTTATCATTTCTCATTTTCCAAATGGACTCCGAATCATTCATGTTCACAGACTCATCGGAAGAAGAACAAGTTAATAATAGGAAAGATAGCGGCGTTGTTTATTAAGAATAAACGAAAGATGAAAGTTCGCGAGGTATAAGAAACAACATAAGTAGAGATCGTTATGGTGCTCATGATCATTTAATCACCGCATATTTTAGTGAGCATCCGATGTACGATGCATATACATTCCGGAAGAGGTTTCGAATGAGTCGAGAACTATTCACAAACATAGTTAAAGATGTAACTAATCATTGTGAGTTCTTTTGAAATAATATTGATTGTACCGGAAGACTGCATTTCGGCTTTGATGAACTGAACATCCGCAGTTCGTCAGTTGGCATACGACACCGTTCCTGACGCCCTTGATGAATATTTTCAGATGAGTGCAACAACTCCTCGTGATTCTATTGAGTATTTTTGTAATTCTGTTATGGAAATATATGGAGCAAAGTATTTGCGAAAACCTACTTACACAGATTTGGAAAAAATTTTATCGGTTTCACGAAGAAAAGCACGGGTTTCTAGGAAAATTAGGAAGTCGTGACTGTACAGATTGGGAGTGGTTTGGTTGTCCAAATGCATATAAAGGGCAATATTGTAGACGTGGTCATGGTTCGAATCCATTCATTTTGCTCGAAGTTATTGCCTCACAATACTTATGGATATAGCATGCCTTCTTTGGTGTTTCTGGGGCGAACAATGACATCAACGTTCTTTATCTTGAATTTCTTTGTCTTTAACTTGCTGATGATGAGTTATTTGAGTATGAGTATGTGGAGTGAAGATGTTGAGATGCTTATGGTGGATCACGAGCAGTTTCCTTCATCGGTACCTACAAAATAGAAAGCTTGGTATGCGGTTAGTGTTTGATGAAAAGTATGCATTATCCATCGAGTGTGATTGCTTCCAGTGTTATAGACCCCGATTATATTAATAACCATTTTCAGTTTTGGATAAATCTAAATTCCAACCTAAGTCATCCGGATTCGATTCATGAAGGAATCTCCATGTTAGGGTTACCGGCTCTACGTGTTTGGATATCAAGAATGGATGCATCCTAAGATGCTAGCAACTCTTTTCGAATCTTCACACTTGTCGTTCCTATATCCGGATGCCCGCAGTAGGCTAACAACGGATAAAGGTGAGTCGTTGGAGTACATATAAGTATCACTCCGCGACTGTAGATCGTTTGCAACTCAGCTACCACCATTCTTAATCCAAAAGGATTAATAGGAGACCCACTTTCAGTGTTGCTTGATGTTGACACTGGCGGGGTTTCCATTCAATCATAGAGGATCACAAGTGTGATTACCACTATGAATGTTCTGTCAAGATTGCTATGATTTGCGGAGGACTCTTAAGTATTACTTGTGTTCTTATTGGTGAAAAACAAGTGTAAATTGGCATGTGTCCTACGAGATTTTTTTTATTTAAATCTCTTTTGGCTCTAGACTCAGTTTGTGCATTTTGGTTTTAGTGAGCGAAGGTTGGGCAGACTGTGACCTTTTCAATATCAACACATCTCAAAACGAGAGGTCGATAGATTACGTGTTTAATCTCCATGAGAAATGAAACAAGAATCTACTGAGAGAAACTTTAGTGGTTAGGGAAAGGTTGTGTATTGCATCACTAGGTCCATGATGTATGCCTTCAATATCAGTATCATCTTTGTGATAACTGTTAATATAAATAAGTCGTAAAAACATTTATTTATATTTTACGATCTTCTAATGTTTTGTCGATAACAAACATAAAATCATTTTAACGAAACAAATAAAATACGGAAATGGTTTGAGCAAATAGTTTACTAACACACTTACGCTTTCACATAAAACACTAAACAAGTAATAGTGATTTTATGATTTAGTAATACATATGTACAACAACTAGTGTTTACATATTGGGTAGATATATACATAATTAGTATGTATTAGAATGGGTAATATAATGGGTAGAAGTTTAAGTATTTGACCCATTGACCAAATACATTAAATGTAGTTGGGTATAACCCAAAGTCCATGACCCATACCCATGGAGCATAACACATAACCCATTGCATGACATCATGCACAAGTCATGAATGGATATTATCCATGACCCATGAACTAAATACATTGCACACACTAGATACATTGTACCTACTTGGATACCCATGGTCCTAAGTCTAGGACCCATGACCCATAACCCATGACCCATGACCCAAAACCCATGGGCAAAGAGGAGCGTCCCACGGTTCCCCCAGTTTACACTGGACGGATCCCTCAAGTAAGGGATCGGTGGAACAGTAGCACATTTTCCTCTATAAATAGTGAGCCATTTCTTCATTGCACCTCACCCCTTTCACATATATTTTCTCTTTGAGTTGTAAACTCTCTAACCACAGATCCAAGTGATCTTTGTATGTAGTTTTGTGTTTGTGTGATTCTCTAGGTTCCTCTTAAAGGCGAGATCACCACCTCTTGAAGTCGAGCAAGCTCAAGTCCATGGGTTGCCTAGCTTCGTCATCATCAAGACTACTAATGGTATCTTGTTGATAGTTATTATCTTCCTCATTAGAAGTGTAGTGTCAAATACATAGGTGAAAGATGTCTAAAGGATCAAGACGAAGACATTAGTGAAAAGTGTCGAAGAGTCATGTTGAAGGCATTAGTGAAAATAGTCCATATTGTTCACGCATACCTTCCCCTCAAGACTTGACTCACATGTTATGCAAACCTCCACCCTATCACTTTGATCCAAACATTATCTATACACGGGATATCCGAGATGAGTATAAACTTCTCGCACTCATCCTACGTGAAAATGTTTGGGAGTCTTAGGGGAAATCGAGAAATCCTTTCCGCTTGTTATGCTCACATAATGTATTGTTTGCTAACACAACAACCATACAATCTCGCCTATTTCTTCGCAAGGCGAATTGTAAACCTTCAAGGCACAAGAACAAACTAATCCCTTATGAAATGTTCTTGACACGCCTTTATCATCACATCATGTACTTCCACCCTCAATTTCAAAGTCCGTTGTACGTACTCGTGAATAAGATGATGGAACCTCTAAACACATCTTTCATCAAGTCTTTCTTCATCCCTGAATCGGCAAATACTTATCATCCATTTGATGATCCATCTAGCGAAAATGCTCAAGAAACTTAGTATTCTTTCCAAATAGGCTCAATCCTTAGATTTCATCTTTTAATCATTGTAATGTGATTTTTCTCATGAAATAAAACATTTAACGTTTGATGTTTCGCTTATGTAGTTGTTTAAACTTCTTAGAAAACACTAGGTTTGAAAAACAAAACCTTGTGCAACCTTTGCATACCTTCTGTGAAGGCACTGTTTAGCAGGAGACGGATCCCTCGATTTGTGCTAGACGGATCCCTCCACTTAGGGAACCGTGGGATCCGGGCAAATAGAAATGCAGTTGCAGTCTTTATACTTCAAACCATGTTCCTAGACCACTTCACACTAGCTAAACATAATGTCTTAGGACCAATTAAGTATTTCTCACGCTTAGTAAGGTTCACACTCACGCATAGCTCATTTAGGATCACACTCAAGGTTTTTTTTTTCGACTTATCATTTCGCCAAAACTCATATCCTTCCGCTCTTATACTCACACATCATCTCTCACATATCAACACATCGAGTTTTGTAAATCTCTCAATTCTAGCAAATTGATTTTAGTCATCCCTGCCTCAAAATGGGTCAAATGTTAGTTTTTCATTTCTTATAACCTCTAAGGTATTTTCCAAAATTATCTTAAGTCACTATCTAGTCTTTAGGATCATTTAGCTCCACTTGACACTCTCAAATTTTCTAGTGTCATATTTGGTCATTCATTGGTACTTATAAAAGTCCCATTTTTCTTCCATAAAAGGCAATCATTAGCTACATCACTCATTGCCCTTGATCATTTAAGTACCCTTTCATTTAAGACACTTAGGAAGACTGAAACACTCAAGAGGTATAGGTATTAGACCTTTAAACTTCATTTCTCTCCTTTCTTAGCTGCTGAGAGCCGGATCCCTAGGATTAGCCTAGACGGATCCCTCATTGGAGGGAACCGTGGGATCCGGGTGACAGATTCATCTTAAACTCTAGCTAAAACAATAATTTCAAGCTCTTTTTGCTAACTTGAACACTCCATCTTATCTTAATTAAATTCCTAGATCATACAACTCTGAAGTTGACTCTTGTGCATGTTAATCATCACATTCCAAAGTATCTTAGTGGTTTCAGTCTTGAATGCACTTGCCAAAACCTTTCCTTTATAAACCATTTTGCTAAGACTCCTAAAGTCATCATCTACACCCTCATTCTCAGCACTTAGAAACTTTTACAAACCTCTTTTAATCATCTCATCATGAGGAAAGCTCCTAGTGGTAACTCATCCACTAAAGGACCACCCAAGAAAATTGCTCGTGTTGTTCACGAAATTTCTTCAACCGAATCATCTCTCGTTAAATCCACAAATGCTAGGATCTCCCCTCCACCTATCAAACCAATCCCCAAAAGGATTGTTCCCACAAAACTACCAATGCCAAACACCACCATACCTCCTAAACCAAACAACCCCATTTTCACTAAACCATCACCCTTAGTTCCTAGAGCCATATCATTCACCACCCCACTCTCATCACCACACCTTTACAATCTAGAGGACTTGCCTCCTAGGCCATCCCATCCTCCACCATCGCCAACATTCTCCTCTTTAGGAGGAATAGCGCAACAAAATCAAGGAGTTGAGTCAACACTAGCTCCGGCTTCTTTTTGTCCGTCACCCTCAAATAGTCCTTTTTGGATTATGAGAAATCATCAAAGTCAACCACCCGACCACATGGAAGTTGACACCTCTCTACCGCCACCATCATTCTTAGTTGAGCCATCTCGAATGTGCCCCTGCCAATCCCTCCTCCTTTTGAGGATCCTCAACATTGTTCACTTGATCCTCCACATCAAGTCATACCACCACCATTTCCAAGCCATGAAAAAAATTGTTATCATTGTGAACATGTTGAAAGTTTGATACATGAAGTACGTGAAGATCAACGTTTCATGTTTTATCACCTCCTCGAACGTTTCGACGAGATCAAACCTAAACAAACTTGAGCTATAGGATTCAAGTGGTGTCTTAGTATCAAGCTCAACTTAGATAGTCTAGAAATCCTAAGTCATGTATTGTCCATTTTCTTAGTTTTTAGAGTCATGTATATCATATCTCTAGTTTTATGAAACTACATGCTATTTGCCATATTTGTTGCTTTAATACATATCTCACTTTGATGTTAACATCATTTGTTACATCACCATTTCTGTATTTTGTTTACAGTCAGACGGATCCCTCTATTTTGCCTAGACGGATCCCTCCAAGGAGGGAACCGTGGGATCCGTGCAATATAAGACTTGTTTTCTACTAACTTGATTCTTATTTGCATGAAATTATGCATTATATACTTGCTTTCTAACCTTTGTTTTGTAGATTTTCAATATACACATGAATATTTTGACACCCTAAGCTAGGGGGAGTTTTTTGTCAAAGTAATACATTGCAAAATCATTTGCAATATAATTCTCATTAGGATTACATTTCATGACGTCCCCTTGCAAAGTTGCAATCATCAAGCGGGAGCATATTTGTCACAAAGACGAAACCATTTGCAAACATAGTTGCAATGCACTAGTTTAGTATTTCTTCTTACTTGATGCCCTCACAAAGGGATGGACTCGTCAAGGGGGGAGTTAAGACGAGAACACTTCCCGTCTCTTGCTCTCTACATTTTTTTTCTTTCTTTTTACATGTTTTTCTTAAAACAATGTGTTAGTTTCTTTTCGACGTTCTTTTTGTTTCGACAAAAAGGGGGAGAAGAGAGTAAAAACTACAATTCAAACACTTTTACGAATTTTAGTTTTTCCTTAAAATAATCTTATGTTTTGTCATCAACAAAAAGGGGGAGATTGTTAATACAAATAAGCCGTAAACACGTTTATTTCTATTTTACGATCTTCTAATGTTTTGTCGATAACAAACATAAAATCATTTTAACGAAACAAATAAAATACGTAAATGGTTTGAGCAAATGGTTTACTAACACACTTACGCTTTCACATAAAACACTAAACAAGTAATAGTGACTTTATAATTTAGTAATACATATGTACAACAACTAGTGTTTACATATTAGGTAGATATATACATAATTAGTATGTATTAGAATGGGTAATATAATGGGTAGAAGTTTAAGTATTTGACCCATTGACCAAATACATTGAATGTAGTTGGGTATAACCCAAAGTCCATGACCTATACCCATGGAGCATAACCCATAACCTATTGCATGACATCATGCACAAGTCATGAATGAATACTATCCATGACCCATGGATTTAACCCATGACCCATGGACTAGATACATTGCACACACTAGATACATTGTATCTACTTGGATACCCATGGTCCTAAGTCAAGGACCCATGACCCATGACCCAAAACCCATGGGCAAAGAGGAGCCTCCCAGGGTTTCCCCAGTTTACACTGGACGGATCCCTCAAGTAAGGGATCCGTGGAACAGTAGCACATTTTCCTCTATAAATAGTGAGCCATTTCTTCATTGCACCTCACCCCTTTCACATATATTTTCTCTTTGAGTTGTAAACTCTCTAACCACAGATCCAAGTTATCTTTGTATGTAGTTTTATGTTTGTGTGGTTCTCTAGGTTCCTCTTAAAGGCGAGATCACCACCTCTTGAAGTCGAGCAAGCTCAAGTCCATGGGTTGCCTAGCTTCGTCATCATCAAGACTACTAATGGTATCTTGTTGATAGTTATTATCTTCCTCATTAGAAGTGTAGTGTCAAAGACATAGGTGAAAGATGTCTAAAGGATCAAGACGAAGACATTAGTGAAAAGTGTCGAAGAGTCATATTGAAGGCATTAGTGAAAGGTGCCAAAGATTCGTGTCAAAGGCATTAGTGAAGATTGCCTAAAGTCCTTGTTGAAGGAATTAGTGAAGAGTGCCTAGAAGTCAAGTCACAAGGCATTAGTGAAGAGTGCCTTGAAGTCGAGTCAAAGACATTAGTGAAAGGTGCCTAAGGTGTACATTTGATATGGTGTGTCGATGTATAAGATATATTTGTATTGGGTCAAAGGATATTGATATCCTTGTTGATGTTTTCATAAGGAGTGGATCTCCTTAGGGATAGGATTTGTGTAATGTTGGGTAGTAGTTCCTCCTTTGTAACGGAACTCGGTATCTAGCCTTGTACCGGATAAAGGGTAGGCGACGTTGTGATAGGTTTGGTTCTACCTCGTGGAAGAACCCGGTATCTAGCCTTGTACTGGATAAAGAGTAGGCAACGTTGTGAAGGCTTCTCCACCACAAGGAGTTGGTGTTGTGTAGTGATTACAAACTCTCGAGTAGGTGACTCGGGGAGTGGAGTAGGGCAAGGAATGTGTCCTTGTAGCCGAACCACTATAAATACTCGCGTTGTGGTTTTGAGCTTCTTACCCTTTATCTTAGATTTTATATATCTATATGCTTGTCTATCAACATCCAACACACACGCTCAAATAGATTGACATAATTTGATCTAAACCGTTTAAAACCAAGTTTTAATCGGTAAAACTATTCAACCCCCCTTCTAGTTTTCCACAATAACCGATAGCATATTTATTGACCTAATTTATGCCCTAAGTGTATGGAGGGTTTTCATTTCTTTTAACTATTTCATAACTTTTCTTTTTCATTCTTCAACCCTTTCAATGCATATCATGTGGTCCTCACTATCACCTTGTTGTGATTCTTCCAGTGACAGCTCTTACATTGATAGCACTATTCCATTTTCTCATACTCCACCATGACCAATGAAATTTCTATTTCTATCTATGGAATGTCCCTAGGTAGGTCCTTCCGGCTCTGTCTGGACCATGGGACAGTACCTAATTCAAATCTCCTTATAACTCCTTTTAGTTCAGAATTGTGAATTGGGTTAAGGTTAGGTATTGATTGTAGCTATGAAACCATTCACAATCAATCATATTGTTTGAATAATCAAATAGTTTTGTTAACACTTTGAAAGTTTTTCATTTTGAGAAGAACTTCCCCTACACATGTGCATAGATATTTCAATCAAAGAGTTTGCACATGGAGGAAAGAGTAATCAAAAGGATATGCTCCAAACAGGCTAGATTTTGAGGGACACATTTACGTGGTTGATTAAAAGGATTTATTATCATGTTTTAAGTGACAACTGGCCCTCTGAACCAACTTGAAGTTATTACATGTCTAGTTACAAGTCTATTAAGAGTAATCATACATTTTCAAACAAACTTTGAGTCGAGCCATTATGAGATAAGACAATCTTGATCACATTTTCCCCCCTAAAAATAGCATATTCGTTATATTGTTTATATCAATTGATTAAAATCTTTGTTATAACGGAAAGCTAATATGGAGAAACGGTTTTAATTATGTATCCGTTTCTTTTGAGCTAGAATTTTGGAACATCTTTTTAGTACTCCCCCTTTAAAATAGAGTATTTTTAATAAATTTAAACTTTTAAGAATTTGAGGGAGTAATATCTTGAGCAAAATTTTGAAAATTTTTGAAAAACCTTTTGAATAATTTTGCTTAAGATTAAGAAGATTTATCTTCTTATCCTTTAGGATTGTCTCATTGAAACGTACAACAGGGTTGTTTCTTTGAAAATTGGGTTATACATTGAAATGTGTGCATAAGCCATAAATGTTAAGCCCTGGTTGCAATATGAAGTGATTACAAGCCATTTTTCTTGAGCAAGGTTTTGAAAGAGTTTGAAAAAAAAATCCTTTTGAAAAATGTTGAATAATTTTTTCTCAATAACAAGAAGATTCCTCTTCTTTCAATAAAGATAAATGCACTGATACGTACACTTTCCGTTCTTTAAAAGTGCAGGTTACAGTCTGAAGTAAGTGTAAGCCATTATGATATCAGATTAGAAAAAAACCTTTGGAAACCTGATGCCGAATTGTTGTAACACCAAAGTTTTACAACCCTCCTGGGCAAAGTACCTAACCGTTGTAGTGTAGTATAGCCAAGACTCGTGGAATTGATCGTTCTCTAGAGAAATAGTGAGGTAGGCTCGAAGTATATGACGCATTAAGTCTAAGGGTTGAGAGAAGAGTATTTTTTATTTTTTTATGTTTCTTAGAAAGCAAGTAAAATTCGGGTATTTGAGAGAGGTTGGGTTTAACTAATTAAGCTAATGACAAGAAAAGTAAATTGGTGAACATTTTATAAGAGGAAAATCATGTTTACTTAGAATTATATTACTCCCTAGTTATCTTTTACTACGTTATCGAATTGTCACATCCTTGCTAATGGAATGTGAAGTATTCCTAATTTCCTGTTGTGGGTTGGTCATTCCTTACGTCTATAGACTATTCTAGGTGAACGACGCCTATATGATATGTCAAGCTCACCCTTCGACCATCCTACGCAATAAATACCTTTCGCATATTAATGGCCTAAGACATAAGCATTAATAGGCCATGTTTTAGTGAACGTTCAAGCTAGTCTAGTTTTCCCTAGCCAATTTTTCAACTCCTAATGTGCACATCATTAAACAAGAGACGACAAACAAAGCAATTAACAACTAAGTTTCATATATTCCTAAGCAAACACTAATTAATCTAACCTAGCATGGTAATGAAAAGAGAAGCAAATAGATAAATCAAACAAGAACACATAGACACAATGATTAAATAAGAACTTATCTTAACAAAACATGAGGTCTTCAATGGCCAAAAAGGCCTACAAAAGCTGTAAAATTCATCTAGGGTTCGATGGTGTAAGTTCCTCCAAAGTTGCACACACAATAATGAAAACAATGCGAAAATATATATAGATTTACAATTGTGACGATGTTACTTGTTAGGTGTGACGTCGTTATCTCACCGTCTTCTATGGTTTCATTTTTGCACCGACTTAGTTGTGACAGTGTCACTTGCAAAGTGTAACCACTTCAAATATGACCTTAAGTATTAACATGTTGATATTTGGATCAAAGTTGATGAGGTTCCAGCTAACAAACTCCCTCATATCATAACTGGAGACTGAGATGCTTAATCAATTTTCGGATTTCAAAAGTATAGCGTCACTTCAAATTGTTGCCCTAATGATAAAAAAAAAAACAGCAAAAGAAGTATATATTAAGCTAAGGATTTTAAAAGTATACATGTCAATAGTCCCTACAATAAAAATAAACACATTGTGAGTTTAGTTTTCGTCATCTTTTGACGGATTAAGGTAAATTGTTCATAAATTATTAAGTACTTACATTGTGCATAATTCTGAAAACCTTCATGCTTGGAATATTTTTTATGTTCCCTTGAAACGATGGGGACACGTCCGGTTTTCACAACACATATTTCCCTTCTGATGACACTATATTTGTCCCTTTTGCGACTTGCGAGCCATCATCACATAGAGTTATGTCTAAAAGATACATATTAGGTTGCCTAAAATAACAACTATTCGTGGTAAACTAAAAACTGCAGCTAAACTTGCAAACTTCAACCCATACGTGGTTGATTATATAGCATTAAAAAATATGTGTTATGATCCAAATAAATGCAACTAATATGAATACCTTGCTATATCCATGGCAAACGTTAGAGGTGTTATTGGCTTTAGTGCAAAACTGTCAACAAAAAAAACCCCAATTTCAAAAACCCATGAATTAACCGACACAAATTTTCCACTTGACACTACAATTTCAGAAACCCCAAAAGATTTTTTTCTAAAAAATGGAAACAAACCTAACGAATTGCAGGGGTTTGCAAATATCCTTAAAAAACAGCATGAACACCAAGAAAAAGCATGAAAGCGGTATTCATCAGCTCTAACCACAATATACACTATGTTGCCCTGTTGTTATTTTATATTCTACCGAGATGCAAACAATAATGATCAAAAGACAACTTATCACAAATCAAATTCTGTCAAGACTTTCATCAAACAGTTGGCGGGAAAAACTGTAAAATAAACAAACCCACCTCCCAATTCGCCTTCAATTTTAAACACTTAACGCCATCTTCTAGATATATTTTTTTGTTAAACCCTTATGGGAGATTGTTTCAGTGGTATCAAACTGCCTTGGTAACGTTAACTGGGCCAAGGTACCTAGCGGGCTAATATCTGGGCTCTCGAAAAGTGACGTCATGTGACGTCATTGGAACAACACCGGGTTAAATGGTGTATTGGGCTCTGAAAAAGTGACGTCATGGTGACGTCATTGGAACGACACCGTATTAAACGGTGTATAAGTATATATAGTAATGTTGGTAGCTTAACATTTGAACAAATGTCGGGTAATTGCAAATGTCGGAACATATTTTGAATATCGGAAGAAAAAAAAGGGTTTTGACCATATATTAACCAATTTTTTACTTGTACTCTCACACACCAAATGTCGCTATTTTTGAATGAAAAACCGATTTTTAACGCCAGAACTTTTCGAACAATAACACAAACAAAAAAAACACTCTAAAAGTCTCGTTTTTGACCGATTAGACTCAAACTTTTTGCAAAAATCCGATCTTTAACTGTTAGGAATTAGAAAATTCCATAAAGAAGTATCGGTCACCCCAAACTCTATCTAGCATAAGTTAGCTCGTAGACATTACGTTATTTACTAAGTTATTTAGTTAGCCTTTTAGTTTAGTGCAACACCGTGGAGGAAGGACGGGTCTTTACCCATTGTATACCTGATCCACAGGCCGTCAGGAGGTCGTTTAGTTTGTAACCTATAAATACCCTCTACCTTGTAAGGTAGAGGGTTGGATGTTCTTTGGTAATCTAATATTCCACGAGTTTCTCTTTCTAGAATATCCCACTTTCTCTCTCTCTAAAATCATCTATACGCTTAAAGTGTTAATGTTTTGATGTGTATGTGAAATCCAATATCTTACAATTGGTATCAGAGCGCCATGGTTAGATCATCTCTTACATATCTTTGGATTTCTAGTGGTTTTTAGGTGGTTTTTGAGTTTGAAAAAGTTTAGTGGTTTTTGCATCATTTGGTTGATTTCTAGTGTTAAAGTTTGGATTTTGATAGTACTTTTGTGTTTAGAATCATCACAAGTGTTTAGGTTTTGACTTTGAAGGCTTGAATCATTGTGGTTGGGTTGTTTTTGGATTGAAAAGTGGTGTTTAGGTGATTCTCTTGCTAGCGACTTGGTTCTCGGTGTGATATTCATCATAGCGACTTGCTTCATAAAAAGTTAGCGAGTTGGAGTGTTATTTGGTAGCGATTTGGTCCTAGCGACTTGTCTATTGAGACAAGCCGACAAAAGTACACTTAGTGGATTCTCCACTACGAGTAGCGACTTGGTGTAAGTTAGCGACTTGTACTTTATATTGTTAGCGACTTGGTGGTAGCGAGTTGGTACCTAGCGAGTTGCTATTTAGCGACTTGACAAATTAGCGACTTGGTTCTTAGCGACTTGCTGTCAAAATTTTGCTAGCGACTTGGATCGTAGCGAGTGGTTATATAGCGACTTGGGATAATAGCGACTTGGCACTTAGCGACTTGGTTCAAGGTTTCCTAGCGACTTGGGTGATTTCTTGTTTTAATACGGTGTTCTCTTGATTCAGTAAAATCCCGTGAAAGAATCTATTTCCCGGTTTAATCAGAGAGCTATAAAATCCCGTGTAATCTGTTAACATGTCTACCAATATTCCTACTATCATCTCCACTGTTGCCGAGGACGTTCATCCAGCAGATACTCCTCCACCCACAATGTCCTACATCACTGACCCGTTTATCTCCAAAGTGCTTGAACTCTATGATACCTCACTGAACAATGAAATTGGTTGCATTTCCGAATGTCCAACCTTGATTGATTCATCAAAGTGTGATCAAAACTCCTCACCTTCTGAGTCAAACCTCAACGAACCACATCTGTCAATGTACTATGATGCAAAGCAAATGGAATACATCATTGAGCCCTTTCAACTACTTCATCAGCATCTCAAACTACTTTTATCTACAACTATGGATCGAACAAGCAGTGCTATCCTTCATCAGGACTTTCCCACGTTGACAAGAACTGTGTTACTAAACTTAGGACAACTGAGGTTTCAAATTACCAAAGAAAAGTTCTCAACTGATGAATCTAATGCAGCTCTTCAAGTAATCCTCAATCAATTTCAGCCACTTATCCGGGGGGAATATTCCTCATATTTTGATGATGACATGACTGGAATCTCATTCAAGAAACACACTGGAATGGAAATTCATGAGTTCAGAAACACCTTTATTCAACTTATGGGCAATATGGAAATATACATTAAGGAAGCTGCTAAAGATAATGACAAGCTGAATGAAATGAATGAATGTCACGTGGTGCTATGGGAAGATTGTGACAGGTCATGCAATAGAACAGTTGAACCAATGAATGATACCGAATGCAGAAGTTCAGTTGCAATAAAAGAGGATGAAGACAACTATAATGATCTCAAAGATTCAGAGTTAGAAAAGGTTTCAGGTGATGAGGTACACTTAACTGATCATAGTAATTCATATGTTAATGTAACTGACTCTAACTCTGAACATAACACTATGAAATCGATCTTGGTTGAGCCTGAATCTAAAACTATTAAAGCTAAAGACATGATTGAAAAAGGGGTATATGATGAACTTTCAAACAAATACTCAATTCTTGAAAAACATTGCATTTCATTGGAAATTGAAATACAACAAAAAGATGAAAGCTTTTATGCAAAAAAATCGTGTATTAATCAGGAATTTCCAGAATTTCGAGAATTTTTTGAAATTAATCAATTGAAAACCCAGATTCAAGACAAAAATTCAACCACAAGCACTCTGAAATCACTTATCTCAGATGTGCAGAAATACGACTGTCATGAAATAAGTGATACACTTGAATCTAGAAATGCCGAACTAGCTCTATGTGTGTCCAACCTATTAAGAGAAAATGAGTCATTAAGAAAGAACATAGAGGAGACCAATTCCAAGTTGATCAATCAATCTAACATCTTGTTGAAAGACATTGATGACCTCAAAGCCCAAATTCAGGATAAGAGCTTCAATATTGTTGCTTTAAAAAATGAGCTTAGGAAATCTATTGGAAATAGGATGTGTTAATACAAATAAGCTGTAAAAACGTTTATTTATATTTTACGATCTTCTAATGTTTTGTCGATAACAAAAGTAAGATCATTTTAAGGAAACAAATAAAATACGTAAATGGTTTGAACTAATAGTTTTCTAACACACTTACCCTTTCACATAAAACACTAAAACAAGTATAAGTGATTTTATGATTTAGATACATATGTACAAACAACTAGTGTTTACATATTGGGTTAAACATATACTTAAATACAAGTATATACTAAAATGGGTAAAAACTAAGTGTATGATAAATTGGGTAAATACAAGTATATACTAAATGGGTAAATACTAGCAAATGGTTTTTGACCCATGGTTTTATATATACCACTTAACCAAGTTCATTGTATCCTTAAGATACATTGTATCTAGAATGAAAACCATGGATCAACCCATGACCCATAACCAAAAATACCCATGGGCAAAGAGGAGCGGACCACGGATCCCTAGCTTTGTGCTAGCCGGATCCCTTGTGGTAGGGATCCGTGGGATCCGGGGAAACAGTAGGATTTTTCCTCTATAAATAGTGAGCCATTTCTTCATTATACCTTACCCCTCTCTAACATACTTCTCCCCTGAGTTAAATCTCATTAACCTTAGATCCAAGAGATCTATGTTTGTAGTTTTGTCTTTGTGTGATCTTTTAGGTTTCTCTTAAAGGCAAGATCACCACCTTTAAAGTCGAGAAAACTCAAGTCCATGAGTTGCCATGCTTCCTCATCATCAAGGCTATTGAAGTCCTCTTGTTGATGATCCCTTTCTTTCTTCAAAGAAGTGTAGTGTTGAAGACATTAGTGAAAGATGTCTCTAGCGTCAAGACGAAGATATTAGTGAAGGGTATCTATCGTCTATAGGATAAGCACTTGTGGTAGGTGCTTAGAAGTCAAGACAAGAAGTATTAGTGAAAGGTGCTTAGAAGTGAAGACACAAGACATTAGTGAAAGATGTCTTGTAGATCTAGTCAAAGGCATTAGTGAAAGGTTCCTTAGATGTACATTCGATATGGTGTGTTTCAATGCACTAGATAGACTAGCATTAGATCCAAGGATATTGATGTCCTTGATGATGTTGTAAAGGAGTAGATCTCCTTTGGGATTAGTCGTTGGTGTAGTGTGGTAGTAGTTCATACATTGCAATGGAACTAGGTACTTAGCCTAGTACCTAATAAAGGGTAGGCGACGTTGTGAAGGTGTAGTTCACCTAAGGTGTGAAAGAACTCGGTGGTTAGCCTAGCACCGTATAAAGGGTAGGAGACGTTGTGTTAGGTGTGGTTCGCCTTGGTGTGAAAGAACTCGGTATTTAGCTTTGTACCGGAAAAAGGTTAAGCGACGTTGTGAAGGCTTCTCCGCCATAAGGAGATTGGTGTAGTGTTTACAAACTCTCGAGTAGGTGACTCGGGGAGTGGAGTAGGGCAAGGAAGGTGTCCTTGTAGCCGAACCACTATAAATACTTGCGTTGTGGTTTTGTGCTTCTTACTCTTATCTTTTCATTACATATCTTTATATGCTTGTTTATCAACATCCAACACTCACAACCAAAGAGATTGACATAAGTCGATCTAAATAGTTTAAAAGGAAGTTTTAATTGGTAAAACTATTCAACCCCCCCCCCTTCTAGTTTTCCACAGGATGAATACTAAGTTTGCAAAACCATCAACTTTGGGAAAGTCAACTGTTCAGAACCAATCTAAACGTACAGTAGTTAAGCAGCCTAATGCCTTTAGAACTGAAAGAATTAAACCATCGAAATCTAGGCTTGCCTCCCAAGTTGATGAGAATGTTGTTTTGATAAAACCAGTCACTTCATTGCGTCGTTCTGATATGATGAATCTCAAAACCCAGGTAAATGTTCAAAGCTCAAAGTTCATAAATACTAGAAGTATGACTAGTTCTCATAAGAAACATCATTTGGCTGATCAATTCCCTAAGAAACACACTAATCACAAAAGGACAAATAGTCAAAACAGGGAAGTGCACACATACCAAACTACTAGTTGCTGCTTCAAATGGATTCCTACTGGCAGATTATTTAAGTTCACAGAATCCAAACGGACTTACATACCTAGATCTTGCCTTAAGTGGATGCCCACGGGAAAACTCTTCAAGTATATTGAGCCTAAAAGGATGTCTAATAGTGATACGTCTATATTAAACTGTGTTACATCCAATAGTGAGATTATTCATGTCACTAACCCATCCAGTTGCAATTCTACATGTGCTTCTAGTACAATGTGCTCTCAGTCCTTTTCAGGTACAATGCTCAATTCAATCAGGAACCTCATGACTTGGTTTCCATCAAAAATGAATATGGCTCAGTCAGGAGCTATAACATGCCAGAATTGATGTACCTCTTACTTTGACTCCTACTCATCTTGAATTAGGACTCGCTCTTTTAAATCTGAGTACAAATCAACTTTAAAAAAAAACAAACAAACAAACAAAAAAGATATACATTTTGGTTTAATACTTTTAAAATATTTCATTCTTTTAAATTCATAATTGTAGTCATTTACTTCCGTCTAATAAAGGATATATTCGTTGTTATCGATAACAACTACGATCCTAGAAAGGTCATTCAAAAATGATACGGGATCATAGATGAAGTTCGAACAACTGATACATTCTTATTTTAAAACGGGTGGGTTAAAGTCAATCAATGGTCTTTGTTGACATTGATTGAAGGGGAGATTTTTTCAAGATATCTTGTTTATATCTGCTTCAGTGCTGGTTATGGTGTGTGCTCAGTTGCAGGTTGCTGTCTTGTCTTGCCTTTGTGGTGATCTTTGTGTACCCATGTATTGAATGTTTATTTGTTTCATGGTGATCATTGTGATAGTGTGCTTATCTGTGTTAGTATGCTATCTGATAAGTCTGTTAAGTCCATGGATTATAAATGTTTACTATACATAATATGATAAGATAGCAACTTTCCATGACTTTGTTAGCAACTTGCTTTGAAAAACATTAGCGACTTATTAAAATTCTTTGATAGCGAGTTGCTACACAAATCACTAAACTACAGGGACTAAATGTGTCAACTTAGTAATCTTGATTAATCCCCTCCCTATACCCTAGCGACTTACCATTTTCGTTGTTTTATAAAATCTCAAATACTTTACTTTCTCTCTTTCTCTCTCGATAATTAGTCCAAGCTAGCGACTTGAAGTGGTATGATTTGCTTCTTTCACTCTCTGCTCTCAATTATATGTCGTAGATGCTTGACTAACATAACCTTTTACACAGATCCCACCGAGCATTCAATCCACATCGCTTGATTCCCACGTAGGTCTGCTAATGAATGTGCTCTTATGGAATCATTTGTCTTGTGTATAATGGTCTTTTTGGTGTTATTGGAATGTATTAATGGGTTGTTTATTATTGCGTTAATAGGGTGTCGATGTATGTGTTGAGTTTGATGTGTTTGTCGATTGGAAGTGTGTTAAATGTTTAGTAGTAACCGTTCTATATTGCCTGATAAGTGTGCCCATGTAATGGTGGTGAATGATTGCTCAGTTGGTGATGATTGTCTGCTGCGTATAATGTGTTCTTGATGGCGACTTAGTAATGTTCTTTGTAGCTAGTTAGTGTACAAATTCATCGTGGCGAGTTGTTGTTTTAAGTTCGCTCACTTAGTAAGTGTGGCGACTTAGTGAACTGATTATTAACGACTTTTGTAGCGACTTAGATGTATCACTGTTGATGGCGACTTGTCTTTACAAGTTAGCGACCTAGCAATGGTAGCGACTTAGTGAACTGATTTGTAGCGACTTGGCTGTGGTACTGTTGATGGCGACTTGTCTTTACAAGTTAGCGACTTAGCAATTGTAGCGACTTAGTAAACTGATTTGCAGCGACTTGGCTGTGACACTATTGATGGCGACTTGTCTTTACAAGTTAGCGACATAGTATGCTTTCATGTAGCGACTTAGCCTTGGTTAGCGACTTGTGCATTTATGACTAGCGACTTATTTGGTTTATTTTTCATACGGCGACTAGGGTTATTAAAATGTTTTAAGGCAACTTGCTAGGATAATCTCATGCTTACAATCTTGATTCAGGATTTCCTGTAGCAACTTGTATTGACAACTTACTCTTTGTGACCTGCTATAACATTTCTGTTTAAGCAAGTTGTACTTGGACTCCCTTGTGGCAACTTAATGTTACAACTTGTTTCATACAATCTGCTATATCACTTCTACATTTGTATCTTGTTTCATGACATTATTTCTTTGCAAATGTGCGTTTTAACCTTTTAATTCCAAAACAACTCATCTCGTGAAAACTGTATCAAATGGAGTCTTTATCCTTAATGTCTCGCTAATGCCACTCAATCTATCTCTATTTGCCTATGGGAACCCTGTCTGAGCTTCTAAGTTTGTGTGTTTATTACATAAGGGTGTATTCAATGATGTCTAACTAACCATTTACAATCTAACATGTTCCCAATCATTGTTGTTGGTTGTATTTCTCATTCAGATCTTCAATGGCAAACACAACCTCTGCTGAGAACATTGCATCTTCTGCTCCACCCAAAGTCCTTTCAGATGACAAAATCCTTCCTAAAAGTCAATGGGCAGAAATTGGAAAAAGTAACTGTTATTTGGACCTACAAAAGTTGCAACAAAATCCTATCCTCAAAGTGTCTATTGATATCCTCAAGAACACAAACTTCTTTGGTGCCATTACCAAGCAATGCACAATTCCCACTATTTACATACAACAATTCTGGAACACCATTCAATGGGATAAAATCACAGCTAAATACTCCTGCAAACTGGATGAAAGAGAATCTGTGATAGATTCTGACATTCTTAGCAAGGCTCTAGGAATCACTCCCTGTAACTCCAACATACGATCTGAACCTCCACCTGGTGCTGACGATCTAATTGTCTTTCTAATTGGTTTGGGATATCAGACTAGCATTACAAGGGCTTCTGATATCATTACCGGACACATGTATCAACCCTGGAGAGCAATGACAACAGTTCTCAACTTGTGCTTATCTGGCAAAACATCAGGGTTCGATAAAGTGAGATTTCCCATCTTGCAAATCCTATGGGGTATCGTCAATGGGGTAAATGTGAATGTCTCAGAACGGATTTGGGAAGAATTTTCATTATCAATGAATACATTCATATCTGATAGAACAAACTTTCAGAATAAAGCTCAGGGTCGAAAGAAACTGAACAAACTTGTGATTCCTAGCATCAGATTTTCAAAGCTTGTTATCCAGTACTTGCAACAGACTCACAACTTCAACCCCAGGATAGAATCAGCTCTACATAATGCAGAAGATGAATTTGTTTTGGGAAATCTTAAATATGTTCCTAGAGGTATGGATAAAGAAATATTTGGATTGCCAATTCCTGATATTCTACTCACGGACGATATCAAGAAGACGGATTACTTCAAACAGTACAAGAAAAGAGCTGCCAGATCTTCTGACAATGTCACACACACTCCTCCACAACCCAATGCTCCCAAGTCCACCTCAGGATCACAAGCGTCTTATGCCTCTCTTCCTAAAAAGAGACGTGAAAGGACACAACATTCAGACTCCACATCCAAGAAGCAGAAAGGAAAGAAGAAGAAAGTGGAAAAGGATAATGTTGAGGAAACTGAGGTTTCCAGGGGTAATATGAGGTTGACTGATGAAGATGATGCTACTCTACAACTTGGAATCCAGCAAAGCCTAGAAAGTCATAATGTGAGAGCGCCAGTTGGAGGAGTAGTGTTAAGAGAACCTGATCAATTGCCACGACAAACAACCCCAATAACACAAGACAAAGGAAAAGGGATGGTTAGTGTTGATACTGAACAAGCCACTCAAATGCTTCTAACAATCTCATCTTCCCCATTAAGAACCACCAATCAATATGAACTGAAGAGAAGAACTAAATCCTCTTCAGCTAATGAACAATCTGGGTTGGAAAAAGTGCCTGAAACATTACAAGAACCTCCTGCATCAAGTGTTACTCAGTTTGATCAGAATGTTGATGGCTTGGTGCATAAAGACTCACAGGAGAATCTTGAGTCAAGATCTGATGAAACCATGCACATGGAAGAACCAAATCTATCTACCGGTTCTCTATCTTCACTAAAGAACCTAGATACAGGCTTCACTTTCGGAGATCAATTCTTAAATGACAAACCCATAGATACTGAGGCCTCTAAGCAAGATAATGATAAAGAGGATGCACAATCCATGTTTAATGTCAATATTCAGCAAGACACATCTACCGTTCCACCTATGTCAGCATCTTCACTTACAATGGCACCTCAACCACCTCCCAAACCTGCTCCATCCCTTGAACCGGTGGTTACAGTTGCTGATATGGAAACTCCACCAGTTTCACCACCTCAAATACTTACTTCAGATCAACTGCTCGACAAAGCAGTGAAAAGAATTGAAGCTCTTGAAAGACAGCTACCGAAATCTGTTGATGCCCTTGTGGATCGTGTCTATAGGTTGGAACACCTCAACTTTGATGAAGGGGTTGCAGACGCCATTGAAGGCGAAGTTAATGATGCGGTGGAATGGGCAATGGAAGCTCCACTCCTTAGACGATTCAAAGATCTACCTATTGCAGATATGAGAGCTGTTCTTTTAGATAAGATGTATGAGGCTAACGAGCATAAGCATGAGGTCCATAAGAAGCTATACGAGGCTCTCGAAGAATCAATTAAGCACGACAATCATGAACAGTTTTTGATAGACATTGGAGAAAGAGAAGCAAAGAAGAAAAAGGAGGACCATAGTGTTGGAAACATTGCGTAAAGGTCCTAAAGATCATCCTCCACCTCCACCTCCAACTGGGGGTGCTGGAACTTCTGGAGCTAGTGGATCTTCTAAGACAACCTCTACACCTCCACCACCTCCACCATCATCACCACCGAAACCTTCCAATCAATCTAGTCCTACCGGAGAACAGGGAACTCAGAAGAAATCTGCTGCCTGGACGACGGTTGATTCAAGGTTTACACCCACAATCTCTTCAATTCCTGAGGATCAAATGGTTCATGAAGAATCGTATGTCATGGCAGAGTCAGAATTTGATGAAGATGACGCATCCACCAAGCATATTCCTAAGCCATCAGAAGAAGATTGGTTTGATGCATACTTGGCAGAAAAAAGCACTAGCACATCCCGAGTTGCACCTTCAAGGGACACAATTCAAAGCTGTTTTATTGAGGAGAGACCTCTTACTCCAGAACCTTCATGGTCCATCCCAGAGTCTGAAACAATTATTCCTGACAACAGTTGGGTATCAACTATCACCAATGATTATGAAGTTCCTGCTGAAGACTCTCTTCTGCACTTCACTGGTGATATGGGAAGCTTCATTAGGTGGTATTGTGAACGGAAGAGTATCTCATCCATCACTCCAAGAGATCTTGAAGGACAAGCTTATGAAATTGTTAAAGTTTTTCACTCAGATGTCAACCAACTCTAATACCAGATGGAAGAATGCCATAAGATGCTGAATGATCAAGTCAGCGAGCATATCTGTCGTTTCAATGTGAACAAGCCTCTTCCTCTAGGCAGTGAACCTGGACAGATGACCATTCAGGCTGAATTCTTCTTCAATCATGACTTGGATTATCTGTGTGCCCGTTCTACCGAAAGAATACCAGCTCTTTCGATCTCTAAAATGAAAGTTGCAACCTACTCTGATCAGGGACTTAAACAGATGGTTCCTGATCAATTATGGGATGTCGAAGAACAAAAGTATGACATTGCAGCTTCATATGGTATTTCTCACTGGTGGTACAAAAAGAAGAACTTCTACATCGAAAGACATGGTGCTGATAAAAGACGCAAAGATGTTCGATCCAAGCTGCAAATCTTAAGTGTTGTTCGTGTAGAGATCTTCCCAATCTATGGCTATGAGTATTTGAAGAAGATAGTTCTTGAAAGAGCAGACTTGAAAGAGTATACTATTGAAGAAGATGACTTCAAACATCTGCTGCCAAATGATTTCAAAGATCTCTATCTCTTGAATCTCCAAGGACACCTTGAGCACTTGCCTGTCCGTGAGAAAAAGGCCCTCTCTGCTGCTGTCAACCTTTGGATCGGGGGCTTAGTCATTCGAAAAAGGGTTGAGGACTTTTAGCTTGGAATGGAAAGCTACCAAACCAGGATCAACCTTACAAGTCCACAATGGAATGCAACAGGGCATGAATTTCATCGCGAATACAGAGTCCTTGACACCCCTAGAGTCGTCATCTTCACCGATAGATACGGGACTCGCATGCTTATGAGACTATGTGAGCTCTACAAATTCAGTGATGGAACTCTCAAATTGGTTGAAGAAGAACTAGACTCTAGAGTGAAAGAAATTAAAGTTGATCTGAAACCGTGGGTAAAGACTACATTCTGGACTAAGGATGACTTAAAGCGGTGTGAAGATTTCATTGCTGCAATCAGGCGAAGTCTCAAGACTCGAAGGATCTTCCGCAGCCTTGAAAGTTTTGTTGGTGGTAGACTTCGTGATGGTCATTACAAACTTCTTCAAAGAACTGAATGAAGACATCTTCTGGAAGTAGTTTATGTTTTGTATTAATTTTGTGTAAAATGTGGTATACAAACTATGAACAACTATAATGCATGTAATAGTGTTAGGTTATGTACTGTGGTGTCCCCTTGTATCTAAAAGGGGAACTTCAGTGTTGTCCACTCCTGATCATATAAAATTGGACACATTTTTTTCCAACAAATATTTTGTCACATACATATTTAAATCACTTGAGATCCAAAATCTCAAAGGATTTGAAATTTTTGATCGGGGGAGAAAATGTGATATAAATATGAAAGATGTTAAAAGATGATCATTTTTAAGTGCATACTGCTCTCTAATATGTGCTAAACATTTTTCGAATCTCGAAGCATATATTAAGGGGAGCATTTCAAAACAAACTCAAGCCTTCAAGGTACATAGTTTTCCATGTTTTTTTACGGTACCTTGATTGTGTGCTAAATGGTTTCTAAATGTTTGATGATCATGGCTGCACTTCAAAGAACTTCCCTCTTGTATATGCAAAACTCCTTCATACCTCAAGGCACATATTGAGGGGGAGAAAACTTTGAAAATCTCATCCTTCACTAACATGCTTTATCTACTTGTTTTGATCAGGAAAGTGATGTTGATATCTTTTAGAAAATCAAAGAAGTTAATTCTTTCTCTTGCCTCCGTGTGCAAAACGATTTCAAACATTTGATGCACATGTTGAGGGGGAGCACTTGCTCTAAAAATATCAAAAACAATTCAGGTACAAATGCTTTGATAATATATCACAAGTATCTGGATTGATTTTCAAATGGTTTTCAATTGGTTCAAATGGCAGATGAACAATACCAAATAGACCGACCTAATTTACTTTGTGTACGGTGATATAAGGATGATAAGGTTAGGTATTTGTTCCCATGATCCGCCAGAACCGGAGGGATCTACCCAGGGACAATCCACTAGTTAGTGTAGAAGTCCTTAGGTATGATGATAAAAGGAGAAAAATGAGATATGGGAAGAGTGCGGACTGAGACAGAGCTAGTACTGGAACAAACCCAACAAGGTTCTAGCTATGAAGTCTCGGTAAGCACTGAAGGGGTTGAAGAATGAAAAAGAATTGAATGAGAAAAGGGTGAAAAGAAATAGCCCTCCATTTATTCAACCATAGGGCAGAAACCGGGTACAATTCATATGCTACTGATGGTAACATTGGTATTGAAGACAAGACGTCATGGACCCAGTGACGCTCTGCACTACAACTTCCCAAACCACTCAAGTTCCTCTTATAAGGGCTTGTTTCATTCTCACGGGGAACCTACATAATCTATCGACTTTCTCTTAAAGATCGTTGATATTGAAGAAGGAGACCCTCTCCCTAGTCTCCGGCACAGGAACCAAATATGCACAAATTGAGTCTAGAGCCACGAGATCATCCATAAATCTCACTAGGACACTTTCAATGAAGACTCTCTGTTTCACACAATGTGGAAAGAGAGATTATATCTTGAGTCCTACGCATTATCCTTGTGGTATTGCCAGAACATCCGAGTGATATGCATACATATTCACAATGAAGATGGAAAGCCTTCTGGAGCAACATCAAACAAGCTCCTGGTAGGTGGCATGTGAGATCTATAGATCAACCATGTGACAACTGAACAGAAACAATGGAGCGATTCAATCTTTTGAATCAATCCTGGTTCAGGTTATAGATTGACGGATACCTTTGAAAAACCGGTCATTGTGCTTAAAAACTCTTTTCTTTAGCACATCGACCGTGTACGAATATTTCAAATCAAAAAGGTGTTTATGATTGATAATTGATTTTCATTAAAACCTTTGTTGTATTGCAAAAACAATTTCTATTGTGCGATACACGGTTGTTTTTCAAATATCTTTTCATCAATCAGTGAATTTCTATTCGCTGGTTCACTCACTCCGTGTTGTCTTCTTTTAGACGTTCCAGTTTGAGAACAGCTAGAGCAGCTGCGAAACCCTGTCAAGGAAATTATTCGGAATTATACCTGATCACAGGCAGTACTTGTACTGATCAACGGGGAACTGTGGGCCGTGTACCTCAATTCAACGAAAGTGATCAAAGACACTTTCGTGCGCTTTATTGCTAACTGTTTTATGCAGGTACACCCGACGTTTGCAGCTGATCAGAATGAAGCGGTCAATCCATAGCCGCATGCTTACACAATACATTCATTTCTCAAGAAATCATGATAAGTGCATCAATGACTCTGATATTTTCACTCCATGCTTCTGCTACGCTGCTGCCAATATCATGAATCAACGAAATCTTCCGCTACTCTGATAAGAAGATATCATGATCCAAAATGTGAGCATGTCGGTCCAATGTGTCACAATATCATATGCTGGCAACACAACAATGGGTGATGCTGAGATTTGTTGTGGCTGATGATCTCTAGTAATGCTCAAAAGGTCATCATGGTGGATCAGCTCAACAACCTCCATGAAACATACATCATAGTTGAACAATGACGAAATCAACACAGATGCACATAGTTTGAATACTTTGATGAAGAAAAGTCTGCGAGCTCAATACTGAAGATTAATTAGAATGCTTGGATTCAAAATGTAAAACATGGGGTGACCTCCCTTAGGGGGAGATTGTTAGGAATTAGAAAATTCCATAAAGAAGTATCGGTCACCCCAAACTCTATCTAGCATAAGTTAGCTCGTAGACATTACGTTATTTACTAAGTTATTTAGTTAGCCTTTTAGTTTAGTGTAACACCGTGGAGGAAGGACGGGTCTTTACCCATTGTATACCTGATCCACAGGCCGTCAGGAGGTCGTTTAGTTTATAACCTATAAATACCCTCTACCTTGCAAGGTAGAGGGTTGGATGTTCTTTGGTAATCTAATATTCCACAAGTTTCTCTTTCTAGAATATCCCACTTTCTCTCTCTCTAAAATCATCTATACGCTTAAAGTGTTAATGTTTTGATGTGTATGTGAAATCCAATATCTTACATTAACATGTCTAGATACTTAGAAATATAGAATTTCAAGATCAAACACATCAATAATGGTACTTTTTTTTGGAGTTTTTTTTTATGAACACTAAAACTCACGAACCAATAAATATACCAAAAAAACTTCGATTTTTATGATTTTGGTTGGATATTTTTAACTAAACTAGACCTCTAATATAATCTAAACATCTTAACGTATTATTAGTATGATCTAAGTACAATAAAAACCAAGAATAAAAATCCAAAACATGGGGTTTAAGGGTGCAAAAATCGATAACAAAAGATGACCAAAAAACTTCAAGACTTGATTTTTTTTTAAAACACAAAACACACTTCTAAATCATTATTAGGCTCTTAATACCACTTGCTAGGTCTCTAACATAGTGAATCATTCATACTAATCTTGATTTATATGGTGTTTAGTATAAAGAACCTAGAGAGAGAAAGACCTACATAGAGAGAGAGTTCTAGAAAGAGGATGAGTATACTATGTGAAACTTCTTTTGATTATGCACTCCACCACCTCACAAATGAGGGGTTTAGGCGTCTCTCATAGTTACATAGACAAGCCTTGATGGGCTTGATGGGTGATAAGGATTTAAAACGTACACTTTTAAGAGGTCATTTAAGCCCTTAATCGCCCACTTTTATATCCGTTACTGCTTAATTTTGTTCCTTTTCACTTTTTAGGTCTCTTGGAAGCAAAATTCTGGAATTATGCATATTTGGACGAAAAGGAGTGAATATATGAAGAAAATGGCTAAGTCAAAATCAAAGACACTCAAGCTGCTGGAATTGCACCTGACAGCGTCCTAATCAAAGGGCGACGCCGTCCCTCTATACGTAATTAAATATGTGACGGCTCAGTAGACTTTTTGCTAAAATACACATGACGGCGTCAAGCTTTGAAGAGGAAGGGCGTCACGAAGACTTTTCATCTCAGACGGCCTAGATCCAGATTCAGACGACGTCACTGCTGAAGCCCGACGGCGTCACAACTACAACGTGAAGCCGTCCCAACTATTACTTGGCCAAGACGAAACCCTAATGAAGGCGATCTGACGGCGTCCCGCCTATAAGGCGACGCCGTCGCAAGTGTAAAATTATATATAGAAATCGAATTTTCAGAATTTTAAGAGGTAGACTTGTGGAGTAAAAACCTAAAACGATTGTAGTCCGGTTTGGACAGTATCTTAGGGTCTCATACCCTATTTTACATCAAGATAAGTGGTTTACTTCATTGACTTCATTATGTCTTCGATTGAATGTGTGTATGCTTGCGTGTTTAACATGTCCGGCTAAATTTCTTGTGTGTTTGCTTAGATCTATGAAACCTAGTTATTAATTATTGATTGGTTGTCTCTTATCTTAATTGTAAATGGCTTAGGAGTGTACTAGGCTATCGTTGTGTTTAAATGCTTGAGTAATTTTTGTGAACCTTAGTTTTTAGATCACTTAGCGGATTCGTAGGCTAAACATCCAAAGATAACCTTAAAGTTAGTTTATGATTGACCTAGAGATTTCGTAGGCAATAACTTTAAGGTAGTCTCAAAGAGTTAGGGAAAAAGGCATACCCTACGACCTTAGAAAACACAACGCGTTAAGAATAAGGACGTGACAATTCAACCACCAATAAAAGATAACTAGGGAGTAATAGTATCTAGGTAGACACATTTTTAATCATCATACGAGCACACATCAATAGACATAATACTACCCATAGTTTAGATAATTAGATAGTAGAGTAATCGGTAGAAGTACCAACCCCCAAATCCAAACCCCGAGATTTTACCCTTAGCTTTCTAAAAAAATATAAAAAGATAAAAAAATAATCTACCTTAACCTCAACCTTAGCGAAATACACTTCTTACTAGCATTCCTATTCCCCTAGAGAACGATATCAATACCCGAAGCTTACCCAATACTACACTACAACGATTAGGTTCACTGCTAAGGGTGTTGAAAAAACTTGCTCGACGAAAAGAAAGTTCCTTTGACCCCGAACGCGTTGTACGCGCATCAAGTTTTTGGCGCCGCTGCCGGGGAATAGAATAGCTAGTTAGATTTCTATTTCGTTTAGGTTCCCTTACTTGATTCCTATCAAGTAATATTTTTTCTCATTTTTAGCTTCCTTAAAAACTTTGATTTTTATAATTTTTGTTGGATGTTTTTACATAAACTAGACCTCTAATATAATCTAAACATCTTAACGTATGTTTAGTATGATCTAAGTACAATAAAAGCCAAGGAAAAAAAATCCAAAACGTGGGGTTTAAGGGTGCAAAAATCGATAACAAAAGATGACCAAAAAAACTTCAAGACTTGATTTTTTTAAAAACACAAAACACACTTCTAAATCATCATTAGGCCCTTAATACCACTTGCTAGGTCTCTAACATAGTGAATCATTCACACTAATCTTGATTTATATGGTGTTTAGTATAAAGAACCTAGAGAGAGTAAGACCTACAAAGAGAGAGAGTTCTAGAAAGAGGATGAGGATACTATGTAACACCCCAACCCGACAAGGGTCCGAATGTCACATTATGGAGTCATATCAGAACATACTAATAAAATTTTTCAAGCGGAAGTCTTATAAAATAAAATACTAAGTCATATAAAAGAATGACTTACAAGGAAAATACAAAATCCAATATGTCAAAAAAATGAAATGAAATATCAAAACAATTGCTCTTCAAAATAGGACCAAAATGATAAAGGAAACTATGGTCGGTTCGCTCAAATGCTCCTACTCTCAGCCCAACAAAGCCCAGCATCCTACTTAGTACCTGCCTCATGGAAAAGAAAATGCGGCTGAGCTTAAAAAGCCCAGTGAACAGATATGACCAAATAAAATCTAAACAAAATAACGATATGAAGGGAATCAAAGGAAACTGATATCAAGGTCATAGCAAATGAACAAAATGAGTCAATGAGGAACCTGCAAAACACAAAATTAACAGATAACCAAATAACATAATTCAAATGAGACCAAAGCAAAGCAGCGCATCGATGAACATATATAAGTACATATGAATAACCCAACATACAAGTACCGAAACATAATCAAATATGAGTTGATGAACAGTATCATAATCAAAACAAATAACCAACAAACCAACCAGCGGATCAACTAATCATAAATATAGCAAAACAACAAATCAAATAATCAGAGATATATATATATATATATATATATATATATATATATATATATATATATATATATATATAAGCTAAACTGGATTCTATAAGCAGGCGAAATGAACTAAATAGAATGTAAACATGGCAATCAACAAGTCAAGTAAACATCAATTACAAAGCCGAACCGATAACATAAGCATCAGAAAATACCAAACAAGAGTACAAACATGGTAGTCGCAAATAGCAGGTAGGATTACTAAATGATAATCATAGCCCACGAAATCACTGAACGAAGTATAACTTGATAAACAGATAATTCAAATGATTACATACTAGCATGGAAACCAGACGAATCAAATAGTCACATATAATGGCATGGTACGCGGATAATCAGATATTAGCATGATGACAGATGAATCAGGTAACCACATACTAACATAATATGCAGAGAAATCATGTAATCATATACCAGCATGGTGAACAGATGGACTAAATAATCATATAATAGCATAGTCAACACTTGAATCTAATAATCATATAATATCTCGGTAAACAGATGAAGTGGTAATATGAAGTATAAGCTTGGAAGCCAACCGAAATAGAGTGAAAGCATAGTAAATCAAATGAACAGAAGACTGAGTATAATAACCAAATGAACTGAAGCATGAGTCTGATAGTCAAGCGAATCACATAAGAATACTGAGTGAATAAGTAGTCAATTGAATGACTGAATAGGCATAGCAAACGAATGAATCAGAATATCAGATAATCACATAATAACCAAAATCAAAATGTTGCCACGAGCACCTAATACTAAAGGAGATACTCCAATAGCCAAATCTACAAATCACATATCATAACCTATATATGCCAAATCATCTCAAATCCGTCAAATCATAAGTACATAAGGAGGGGAGACCTCTCAAGTACCAGATGGAGTAGCTAGCTCCCAAATGTGAGGGGGTGTATTGCACACACGCATCACATCACCAAAACTGAACTGAGTACCTAGGATGCATCCATACGCTCCCTGTAAAACAAATCATATATACATATGCCAGTTTGAGACTGTACATACGCATTCATAATGGCCAAGTGATCACATATATCATATCATATCATAAAGGGAACGCCGGGGACTAATCACACCGCCCCAGATAGTGTCATGCCATTGGTGCATCAATGACATGGCCATGGTACCTCCATGACTAGTTAGCTCGGGCAACAGAACATAACGAATCATATCAAAGCATATCCATAATTATATCATATCCAAACCAATCATATGAGCAGAACTGAATCATATAATAGCAACCGAATATCACAACAGATCTCATAACAAAACGGATAGCAGATCGAATATCATAACAGATGAAATCATATCAAAGGAATCATATCAAAGATAAGGAATCAAAGTCAAGGATCGAGAAGTCATAAGAATAAACCTTTAATGAGAAAGGGTAGAATATCTGTACCTTAACACCAATGAAACCATATCGGAAAACACAAGGATCGGAAGTTACTCCTTCTTCAGTAAATCTACACGAATTAATTATCGCTTAATATTTTAGAAGTTATTTCATAGTTTTAGGGTTCATCGATATTTATATTTCTTAATTAGGGTCTCTCTTTCTATTTTAGAAACTTTCCGAAATAAGTAACATTCCATATTTAGTACGTTTCCCGAATTAGTAATTTAAGGTTCATATTCATAATTAGTCAAATTATAGTAAATTTAACAACTTATCGTATTTTAAGGTTTAAAATGTAAGTAATCCAAAATTTGGCTTTAAAGTGTGATTTATCAAGTTTTAGAGTTTCAAAAGACAAATAAATAAAGTTCAAGGCTTACTATTATCAATCTCATAGTTTAGGGTGTATTTATGCCAATTTATAAAAGGCCGAGGTTTGCATGCAACAATGACCAAAGCTTAAGGTTTAAAGTGTAACTAAACTTAATTATTCAATATTTCTCAATATGGTATACGTATATATGCAAATTCTTTTAAAGTTGCTCAAAATATTTCACAATTAATTTTACATATGCATGTTCAAACTTCTATTATTTCATATTACTATACGACATAAGGAGTCACAAGGTACGACATAATATAGTCATGAAACTCGACATACGGTTTGGTTTTTAACGTCGCATAATCATGCTCTACATATCAATCTTTTTATTAACGAGGTAACACAAATTCATATGAGCTTGCTTGTTTTTGTATTTGCATGGCATGCATTCTATTAAATTTATGTTGTACATATAGGTGTTAATGGGACACAAGTTAGGTTTTTATATATCTACCATACGTACCATGTTAGTTCGAACAAGGAGAACATCAAAATGATAAGGAGTCGATACCTTGGATCAGATTAGAGGATTGAGACACGAACCAAGCCAAACCAACAGCCACCTTTCGACTTCGAACCCGTAATCACAGCAGCCTTCGAACCAAAGATTCACGATCACAACCACCTTCTTATGCTAGCTTTGGTCGAATGGAGAAGGAAGAAACCAAGACTTGCCGTCACTTTTATGATTAGGGTTTATGTGTGTTTTTGAGATGTGAATTGGTAAAGCGAATAAGTGAGATTAAAAGGGATATATGGAAGTCATTAGGCGTGGGTTATGGCCGAATATCAAGGAAAAATCACAACAGAATTATTCACTTTCCAACTTAATCATATGGGCTTTGTAATTTCGTTTGTCATGCATTTGTTTGAACGTAAGGTTTACAAATAAGATAAAGAGAAAAGTTCAATGCAGAACATTAATTATCTAAAGAACAAATCAAGGTATCTCAACCATCCATCTATTTTAAATCTAAAGGTCTAGACTAATCCTCATTTTAATATAATTAATTATTGAAGGGCGATTTTGGTAATTTGACAAGCAGCCAAGTTACACTCATCCATGTCCCCACTCGTAAACACCCAGACACAACTTTAAAAATCAAACCGGGCTTATAACACCTTCTTCACTCTTACAGTAATAAATTTCATCAAAATTTTATAAAAATAATCACACACACTAAAAACACACACAACACTCATAATCACTAAATCATCAATCAGATCTCAATCCATTCATCTTCAATTCGGGTAATAAAAAATTCAATTATAATTTTTATTTATTTATTTAAGTATGAATTATGTAATTAATCTATTTACCTGATTCGGTGAGTTGACTCGGTTGCTTGGCTCGGTTGTTGTTTTGATATAATTTGGTTGACTCGGTGGTTTTGATTTTGACTCGGTGATTTTAGTTTTTGACTCGGTGGGTGTGAAATGAAGACACTTGTGATAGTTGGACAACTTGAAGTTGCTTTACTTTCTCACGGATCTAAAATCAATAAGAAAGTCAACTGTTGAAAAGGAGCGTCAACATATAAATCCCTTCGCTTGCAATAATTCTTTTTCTTTTTAGATGAAGCCAGCAACACTTTTCATTTCATTTCTTCAGATAGATAAAATCAATAAGATAGTCAACTAGTCAACTCATGACTTTTCATATATTTAGTGTAGTTGGGTTGAGTTTTTTTTGTTTTTTTTAATATCGAGAGTGTTGCAATGTCTTATTTGATATTTGGTTTTGGTTTTTGTTAACTTAAATACATAAAAAGACGTAATTTATTTTTGCAAGACTCTTAACTTTTATCAATGTGATCCATCAAAGAATTACGTGAGATTTTGTGCAAATCACATGTGATTTACTTCAAATCACATGTGATTTTACCTTAAATCACATGTGATTTACCGAAAATTACATGTGATTTTACTTCAAATTATTATTTTTAAGTGAATCACATGTGATTTACACACAAATCACAACAAAAAACAGAATTACGTGTGATTTACTCATTTTTAGATTAAAATAGAATTACATGTGTTTCAGTTTATAATAGTAAAGAGAAAATCACGTGTGATTTACATTTTTTCAGTTTATAAAGGAAAGAATAAGTTGATTTGATATTGAAGATCATATGTGATTTATTACTTTAATGATCACATGTGATTTACACACGAATCACATGTGATTTACCGCAAATCATATGTGATTATACCGTAAATTATTTTTTGAAAGTGGATCACATGTGATTTACTCATTTTTAGATTAAAACTGAATCACATGTAACATCAAAGACTAAATCACACGTAATTTACATTTTTCATAACAAAGAAAAAAATAATAACAGAATCACATGTGATTCACTCATTTTTAGATTAGAATAGAATCACATGTGATTTACACACGAATCACAACAAAAACCAGAATCACATGTGATTTTTTTACGAATCACGTGTGATTTGTCTGGACGAAAATTTTGAAAAAAAAATCATCGAAAGTATATAAAAGTGCATATCTATAGAAAGATGATTTTTTTCTCGTCGCGATGGTATGTTTTTTGTAGCTTGAAGATTTACCGTTTGTAAGATATGTTGCTTTTAAAAAAATGATGGAAAGTGGGTTTTTTATTAAATGAGTTAGATTGACTATTTTATCCTTCCTATGTTATTTTTGGTTTTATCTCTACCGTTTGATGAAATTAAAATGGAAGGCTAAGATTTGATTATTTGTTCTTTTTATTTTTCTTGTTTGTCATTGATCTCACCTCATAAGATAAAAGGGACATATGGTGTTCGGTTCTGCCAAGTAAAAAGGAAAAACAAAAGGCCCAAACCAATCTTTAAATGGGCTTGAATTAAATTACAATTGTTAGCAAATTTTTCGGCCCATGCACATTTAGTAGTGTGGTTTATTTTAGACGTAAGCGTAAGTATTTTAAATGATCTCGTATATTTGGTTCTTCAATCATTTATAAGTTAGATTAAATTTACATTTGATGAGCATTGACATATTTTCCGTATTTTATACATATTAAATTTGAGGGGTAAAATAGTCTTTTCACACGTTTTAGATTTTTAGGGTTTTACATACTATGTGAAACTTCTTTTGATTATGCACTCCACCACCTCACAAATGAGGGGTTTAGGCGTCTCTCATAGTTACATAGACAAGCCTTGATGGGCTGGGTAATAAGGATTTAAAACGTACACTTTTAAGGGGTCATTTAAGCCCTTAATCGCCCACTTTTATATCCGTTACTGCTTAATTTTGTTCCTTTTCCCTTTTTAAGTCTCTTGGAAGCAAAATGCTGGAATTATGCATATTTGGACGAAAAGGAGTGAATATATGAAGAAAATGGCTAAGTCAAGATCAAAGACGCTCAAGCTGCTGGAATTGCACCTGACGGCGTCCCAATCAAAGGGAGACGCCGTCCCTCTATACGTAATTAAATCTGTGATGGCTCGGTAGATTTTTTGCTAAAATACACCTGACGGCGTCAGGCTTTGAAGAGGAAGGGCGTCATGAATACTTTTCATCTCAGACGGCCTAGATCCAGATTCAGGCGACGTCACTGCTGAAGCCCGATGGCATTACAACTACAACGTGACGCCGTCCCAACTATTACTTGGCCAAGACGAAACCCTAATGACGGCGATCTGACGGCGTCCCACCTATAAGGCGACGCCGTCGCAAGTGTAATATTATATATAGAAATTGAATTTTCAGAATTTTAAGAGGTAGAATTGTGGAGTATAAACCTAAAACGATTGCAGTCCGGTTTGGACAGTATCTTAGGGTTCTCACACACTATTTTACATCAAGATAAGTGGTTTACTTCATTGATTTCATTATGTCTTCGATTGAATGTGTGTATGCTTGCGTGTTTAACATGTCCGGCTAAATTTCTTGTGTGTTTGCTTAGATCTATGAAACCTAGTTATTAATTATTGATTGGTTGTCTCTTATCTTATTTGTAAATGGCTTAGGAGTGTACTAGGCTATCGTTCTGTTTAAATGCTTGAGTAATCTTTGTGAACCTTAGTTTATAGATCACTTAGCGGATTCGTAGGCTAAACATAAAAAGATAACCTTAGAGTTAGTTTATGATTGACCTAGTGATTTCGTAAGCAATAACCTTAAGGTAGTCTCAAAGAGTTAGGGAAAAAGGCATACCCTACGACCTTAGAAAACACAACGCGTTAAGAATAAGGACGTGACAATTCAACCACCAATAAAAGATAACTAGGGAGTAATAGTATATAGGTAGACACATTTTTAATCATCATACGAGCACACATCAATAGACATAAGACTACCCATAGTTTAGATAATTAGATAGTAGAGTAATCGGTAGAAGTACCAACCCCCAAATCCAAACCCCGAGATTTTACCCTTAGCTTTTGATAACGCTCAGATTGTGCATGTTTTTAGTAGCGTTATGTTTACTTTTATATCTGTTATTTGGTTATATTTGCGTGATTATAGTACTTAAACGCATCAAAAGATGTTTGTCTAGATTTTATAACCAAGTGCAGGGAAACGGAGGGAAAATAAAGAAATGTTCAGCAAATCAAAGATTCCCGTTTCAGTAAGTCTAAATCAGTATCTCAAGGACCTTTGAAGACCATAGTGATTGAAGAACCGAGTTCTACAAGACAAAGTGAAGAAAAGATCAAGTTTCCGTAACTCAAAAGATCCAACCGGATCGGTTACAACTGTAACCGGATCGGTTGGAAAACGGCCAGAAACAATGTTATAACCATCATCAACCGATCGGTCGCAACCCGCAACCGGATCGGTTGGCCAGTTTTTGTAGAAGACCAACCGGATCGGTTGGTCGTATGACCGATCCGGTTGGAGAAGCTGCAGTTGCCAAATCTTCATCACTAAGTTTTTCCTTTGCATCCAAACGATTTTAGGTCCTTCTCTTGGTGTATTCTAGTCCCTTCCTTACTCTTTGGAGGCCAAGTTCAACAATTAATACCCTAGGCCTTGAAATTAGTATAAATAGAGGCTAATTGTGAGCATATGAGACACACCTCAAATACAAATCTCTCTACTCATCAAACAAAGCCTTAAGCTCTTAAAATTCGTCCTTAGAAGTCCAGAGAAGTTTGGAGATCCAGAAGTTCCACATTTGGAGGCCAAACCACCAAGAAGTCTACCCCAATACTTTGAGAATCATTACTACACCATTTGTAATCTTATTCCAAGAATTGTAAGACTTTCAATCATGTTTTCTAATGTTCAAAGTACTGAGTTTATGTTCATGTTTGCTATGAGTGGCTAGTTTCTTAATACACTTGCTTAAATGATGTTGATTATCATATGATTAGTTAGTGATTGTGTTAACATGTTTTAATTCAATTTCAAGTTGATTCTAAGATCCAATTGTGCTAAAGTTTCATAGTGACATTTGTTAATCAAGTTTGGCTAATTGATAGCAATCGTTGGGGTCGAAAGAACTTATTGTTATTCAACTAGTCATAATCATTTTGTCTATGGATGATTGTTTTTACCCATTATTCTTGATTATACAAAGGAACTAAGGTGTGGTTGTAATAGAAACGCTTTTTGATTATCAAATTGGATTGGTTGGAAACATCTAAATGGTCGTAAGATTAGTTGTTGAGAATCAATTGTAGCCTTTTGTCTATGATCGGTTACCTTTTGTATTGACCATTTCTTAAGCAATTTGATGAACAAGTGGATGTTTTTGTGTTTAAGTTTATGTAGGTAAACTTATGAAACTTGAATTGATCTTGAATTGATTGGTTAAACATAATGCTTGTTTTTATGAACTAAAATCTTGACGAAGATTTAACTTGTAAGAACAATATATTAGTCTTCCGACTAACTATCACAATCAACATGTTAAGAGGTTAACACAATCACATTAATCTATGATATGAAACTAGTTTAAGCAAGTGTAGTTTTTAATCATCTGAATTTCATTATCGTTATTTGCTTTATTATATGTTTTGGATAGACTCCGTTAATTCAAACTTGTGTTTAGATTCACTCAAATCCCTGCGAACGATCCCGACTTACCTTCATAATCTTGCTATAACGGACGAGTATACTTGCTCGTATGTGTTATTGATAATATTGGTAATTCACCTTTTATAAATTTAAAACTTGTACACACGTAGCACATCAGCTTTCTAAAAAAAATATAAAAAGATAAAAAATAATCTTCCTCAACCTCAACCTTAGCGTAGTACACTTCTTACTAGCATTCCTATTCCCCTAGAGAAAGATATCAATACCCGAGGCTTACCCAATACTACACTACAACGATTAGGTTCACTGCATAGGGTGTTGAAAAACTTGCTCGACGAAAAGGAAGTTCCTTTGACCCCGAACGCGTTGTACGCGCATCAAGTTTTTGGCGCCGCTGTCGGGGAATAGAATAGCTAGTTAGATTTCTATCTCGTTTAGCTTCCCTTGCTTGATTCCTATCAAGTAAGATTTTTTCTCATTTTTAGCTTCTTTAAAAACTTCGATTTTTATGATTTTTGTTGGATGATTTTACATAAACTAGACCTCTAATATAATCTAAACATCTTAACGTATGTTTAGTATAAGATCAAATAAAAAGACAAATATCCGTAAAAAGATAAAAATATTTTTTTTCAAAAAAAGTTCTCGAAAATTCCCAAAAAATTCCACAAGATCGGTTATGATGGTGCATGAAAAAGTTGTGAAATTTTTTTTCTAAAAGTGGATATTTTTTCCGAAAAAAAGTTATGAAAAAATACGTTTGCGCATTAAATCGTTTTTTTGTGCATAAAAAATTGATTTTTGCATCCAACTTCTTTTGACTTTTTTTATCAAAAAACATTGCGCATCAAACTAAAACAAGTTAAAAATTTTGTGCATCAAAATTTTTTTGCGCATCAAAATTCGTTTTTTGTGCAATAAAAAAGACGTATCAAAACTCAAAATTATAAAAAATGTTTTAAAAAAAGTTTTATGCACCAACATACCCGATCTTGTGGAATTTTTGGAGAATTTTTTAAAAAGATAAATCTTTTTATTCTTTTTACGGATATTTGTCTTTTTATTTTAACTTTACCCTGTTTAGTATGATCTAAGTACAATAAAAGCCAAGAAAAAAAAATCCAAAACGTGGGGTTTAAGGGTGCAAAAATCGATAACAAAGATGACCAAAAAAACTTCAAGACTTGATTTTTTTTTAAACACAAAACACACTTCTAAATCATCATTAGGCCCTTAATACCACTTGCTAGGTCTCTAACATAGTGAATCATTCACACTAATCTTGATTTATATGGTGTTTAGTATAAAGAACCTAGAGAGAGAAAGACCTACAAAAAGAGAGAGTTCTAGAAAGAGGATGAGGATACTATGTGAAACTTCTTTTGATTATGCACTCCACCACCTCACAAATGAGGGGTTTAGGCGTCTCTCATAGTTACATAGACAAGCCTTGATGGGCTTGATGGGTGATAAGGATTTAAAACGTACACTTTTAAGGGGTCATTTAAGCCATTAATCGCCCATTTTTCTATCCGTTACTGCTTAATTCCGTTCCTTTTCACTTTTTATGTCTCTTGGAAGCAAAATGCTGGAATTATGCATATTTGGACGAAAAGGAGTGAATATATGAAGAAAATGGCTAAGTCAAGATCAAAGACACTCAAGCTGCTGGAATTGCACCTGACGGCCCGTCCCAATCAAAGGGCGACGTCGTCCCTCTATACGTAATTAAATCTGTGACGACTCAGTAGACTTTTTGTTAAAATACACCTGACGACGTCAGGCTTTGAAGAGGAAGGGCGTTGTAAAACCTGGAAATCTAAAACATGTTTAAAGACTAAAATACCCTTGGAATCGAAATTTATAAAATACGTAAAATACATTTATATCATTTAACAAAATTTAAAACTTAACTTACGAATAATTAAACCTAACTAAAATGTGTACGTGATCGATTTTGGTACGACGAAGATTTAACGTCTCGCGTAAATAACTTGGGCCGCGTTTGTTTTGTTCGATGGATCAAGGGCCGAAGCCCATATGGGCGTGCGTTTGGTTGGACCAAGCCGAGCCCATGCCCCCTCCTAAAGCCCTAAACCGAAATTAATACTACTATAAATATAACTCATAAACACAAAAGTGAAACCCTAGTTTAGTTTTTGCCTCTTTTCTTTCTTTGCTCCATTCGGCCGAACCATAGCACCCTTTGGTGTCGAGTTTTTGCTTCAACCAAGTTAAGGTATAACATGTTCTCGTCTTCCTTTGATGTACCTTACGTTAATATATTGTAATATGTTTTGTTTAGTCGAGGTTTGCGTTTTCTTTTGTGGCCGAGCCGTGTGAGTCCAAACAAGAACAAACCATATGATTTAAACCTTATAAGTATTAAAGAGTATGTTACGTAATAAGTATTATTGAATCGGATCATGAATATGTCGAGTTATATAGGAACCGAACCATGTATATATTCGGCCAAGGTGTAAAACTTAATAACGTGACTATGTAAAGTACGTAGATGAGTTAAGACTTGCGTAATAACCTATTAGCCGAAACCCTAGATTGAACCGAACCACATAAAGAGTTTTTGAACATGTATTAAACGAGTAAAGGTCATGTAAACATAAACCCTAGTTTGATATGTGAACCGAATAAGGTATGCCAAACCCTAATGGTTTGTGAACCGTGTCTCATATGCGTGCGTTATTATAAGTCAAGTGAACTTGTAAAGGTGTAAACGTGTAATTAATCCGAGTAATAAGTAACTTGTATGTCACATAAAATCATAAACGTGCAAGGTGAAACATAAAAGGAAAGATTGTTTTCATTACGTGTTAGGTTAAGTAACGAGTCATTGACGTAACATGTAAGTAAATGCACATTAATATGATATTAAAAGAATGAGAAAACCCTAGAACATAAATGAGAGTCGATTAGGGTTTGAAACTAAGTGTGTGTTAATTCGTTATTTCATGTGTGAGTTATGACGTTTAAACTATTTTCAAATTTAACCCTAAACTTTAATAAATGACATAATGAACCTTAATCTACGATATTATTTATAAAACACTTAAGTCTTATTTAATTATAAAACCCTAAAGTATTAAGATCATTAAATGCATTAAGTATGAACACCAAATATTAAAAGATCATTTCGACGATTATGGAATCATAAATAACATGTACGACCGTTAATGTGTATAGGTTCTGTGAAGAAGGAGTAATCCTTTGCTTTCCGTGTTTCTGCTTTTCAATCATTTGCTTTGGAATAAGGTACAGATATTCTGACCTTTTCAGTAAAGGTTCCTTATAACTTTTTCTTTTCGTTAGCTTTTATATTAGGATTTCCTAAGCCTTTGCTATGAACCCTATTTTGTTATTTGAGTTGTTGCTTATCTGAACTTGATTTTTGAATCATAAAACATTTGATTTTGAACTATATGATATGAAAACTTTGACTTTGAAAACATGATTTAATCTTTGATAAAGTATGATCTATGTCAGTTATGACATTCTGATTTGACCTAAGATAGTTTGACACCCGAGCCAAATAATAACTAGTCATGGGGGTTCCATGTCCGTGTCTGATGCGTGCCAAACAGTCAAGCTAAATCACTCAAGCCTGCCACTTGTGAATGGCAGACCGTAATCAGCTTAAAACTGCTCAAGCACGAATGCAATGAAGATCTGGGGAGTATAGGGTCTCCCCGGGTCGTTGTGTCCCAGCTAGCTGTGCAATGGATCACCAAACGTATAGTGATCGAGAGATTTGAACGGAAAAGGAGATTGTGAACGATTATAACTACAGAAGAAGGACATAAACTACAAGGGCTTAAATGCAAATTAAAGGAAGTTAAAAAGATTAAAAATATTAAATAAACGCTATCACTATTTTTAAAATTGATGAACGTTTAAAACTTAAAACTAAAAACTTACGTTTAAAATAAAATTACGTAAACGTACAAAATAAAAAGTGAAATCTAAGAAATAAAAGTCCTAAAAATATGAAAATGACATTTTTACAAACCTAATGATAAAATAAAATTTATAGAAAAAGAAAATTATTTTTATAACTATTTAATTAATTATTATTAATTAAAAACTAATTTTAACTATTAAGTAATTACCTAAAATACAAGAAAATATGAAACAAAGCTAGAAAAATAAAATTTTAACTTAGAAAAATCTAAAATAACAAAACAGAATTTTCAAAACTATTTTTGTATTTTTTCTAATTATTTTTCTATTTTCTGGGAATTAAAAACTATTAAAAACTAATTAAATTACTTAAAAATACAAATTTAACTAAGAAAAATCTAGAAAAATATTTTTTTGTCTTTTTATATTTATCTAAACTTAAGAAAAATGAAAAATTATTTTTTTGAACCTTTTCTTAATTTTTTATATTAAATGCTATTTAAAAATGCTTAAAAACTAATTAAAATTAAGAAAAATAGCAAATCAACTTAGAAAAATCTGAAAATTTCAGGAAAAGCTTAAAATAATATTAGGAAGCTAGGAAAAATAGAAAAACACGGGCTTGTGTGTGGAATTATGGAACTGATGTACAAGTGCTTATTGAAATAAGCACTTGAATAAGCAAATGGGCACCAAAAGCTACCAAACCAAAACAGAAGCTAGATTATACTGAAATAAGCTAAAACCAACTAAATTAAGCTACTCCTATCCTCAAATAAGCAGATGCATAAGATTATATGTTAACTGATTTGGACAGCAAAACAGTGAACTGACCCAAAGATTGAGCTTATTCACCAGCTTATCAGAAAAGCTTAACCCAAAAACAGATATGTGGTCTTGAAGACCACCTAGCAGACTGCTTATAGACCAAAAATGAGACCCTGACAAGCTTTATTGAACCCTGTGCAACTGCTGCAATGTCTACACAAAACAGGTGTTTGACATTTTTCTTTGACTTTGAAAACAGTTTGAAACTTTGACTTTCTTGAGATTTGAATGCAATTTAAGGACTGAAATAGATGAAATGTGATGAAATGAGACTTTGTCAAGCTAGCTTATCAACTTTTTAACCCATATGCAAGATCTTAATAACTGATTCCAACAGTTTAGATGACAAGAGCAGATTCAAACAAGTTTTGACTAAAGGTGCAAATGGCTGCAAAACTAAGATAGATATGACATCAAATAACTATATTAAGCTTAAAGCAACAAGAATTAAGCACTGAACAGGCCAAATAGACAGATGAATCAACAGATCCAAACACCCCTTAATAATCTGATATGCAATCAAATTTGAGCTAAACTCCTACTTAGCTAACACTATTGATCAAACTAGGTTTATATAACCTAAATACAACTATATAAACAGGTTTGAGCAGTTTATGACCACAGATACAAGATAAGCATAAACTGCAATTTGACTTGAAAATGAAAATGAGAAACTTACTCACCACTGTCCATCTAGTTCTCAGGCTAAAACCAAACCACAAAACCACTATACTAAGCCATTTCCAACCCTAATCAACATCTGCATCACCCAAATTCCAAAACCAAGTCCCATTGAGTCTCAGGTTGACTTTTGTTGACCAAGCATCCAAATTGTTTGAAACTTACTTGCAGGCTTATCAAAAGCATTCAGTAGCTTGTATGAAACTATTTGAACTGAAATAGAAGCTTTTAGAAGCTTTAATGTAAGAATTTAAAAGTGACTTTTTCAACAGTAGCAGTAAAACATTAATCCAAACTGAAATTGTGAATTGAAACTTAAAACTGTCTTACAATGATTATCCAACTAAAAGTTAATACATGGAAACTGAAATCACAAGATTTTGACTAAACTACAACATTTATTTAAAAAAACGACATTAAAGAAAAAACTTAAAACTAGCTACTCCTTTTTACTGCTTCTTCCTCTTCCTTTTATATGCCAAAAGCTTTCTCTCACTTCCCTGATTGAATCCCACTTGAAATCAAGACCATTGGTTAGCTATAAGTGATATTGGCCATAGGATGGTTTTTGGCGGGAAAATGGTTTTATACCAGCTGGAGCTTGAGTGTGAAGAGGGGGGAGGTAATAAATGCTATTTGGAGTGTTATGTTTGAAGGGAACAAGATGAGTGATATGTTGAAGTGGAGGGATGGGGTGGTTGTGTGTAGCAGGGGTGAAGTAGAGAAGAAGGTGAGACTTTGGCGCCAACTGGTTAGTTTGACCAAGTGGATTGACCGGGTGTTAATAATACAAAGGGGGTCCAATTCAAATGACAGGGGGTTCAAGGTACTTATGGCAGGGTCCATTTGGGGTTTTGACAAGGGGTCACTTGTGTATTAAAGGTTTAATTGGCAAGGACTTGTTATGTAATTTCTGAAAAATCAAGGGCCAAGGCTGCCAATTCTGAAAAGTTGCTCCAAGGACTAAAAGTGACAATCTCAAAAAGTACAAGGACCAAACTTGCCATTTTCCAATTTCCAGGGGCCATTTTTGCCAATTTTCAAAGTTGGAGGACCAAACTTGTAATTTTCTCAAACTTTTGACATTTTTCACCAAAGGACTAATTTTGACAAGTTATGATTTAAAAAGGACCTTTGGTGATTTTTCTTTTGAAATTAGGACTCAGGGACTATTTTTGACAATTTTAGAAACTTGGGGGACTGAAACTGCCAATTATGCAAACTTTGCTCATTTTTCATCTGATTTTAAACATTTTGCATCTGAAACATATAAAATGCAATTTTGGAATATTTTCAGTATTTTGATGCATTTCTGAGCATTTTTAGACGTTTTGCAGTTCATATTGACCCAAAAATGATGAGTATTTACACACTCATCAATCCCCCACACTAAACTATTGCTAGTCCCTAGCAATATTTTGAGAAAAACTTAATGGATTTGAAACTCTTTACCAAAAGCCATTACTTCTGGAGTAGCCAAATGTTTCAGTTCAAGTAAGAACCATGGTACACTGATAACCATGTGATTTTGAGCAAACCACCAGCTTTCAACGGATTTGATTTTGTATTTACCAGAAGTCGTTTGCTCTGGACTAGCCAACTCTTAGATAAATTATCAATATTATCTTTGGTGAGCTGATTACCAATTATGGTTTTTCCACTGCCTTTACCACAAGCCATAAACTTGCGGGCTAGCCAACTCTTCACTTTTAAGGATATGGTGAGCTGAATACCATACAATTTTGGGCAAATTGCAAGCCGTCAACGGATTTGAGATATCTTTACCAAGAGCCGTTTGCTCCTGGATTAGCCAATCTTTTAGTTTATTAGACAAGGCGGACTGATAACCAATTGAGTAAGTGTAGAACACTTACTCCAAAAAAAAATTTGGCCAAAAACGGAGGAATTGGGCGGTATATTTATATGATAAAATTCGTGAGAATTCCCCCCCACACTTAGAAATGAATATTGCCCTCAATATTCAAAGTACCGGCGGTTATGCCGAAACTGAGAACGTAAAAGGGAAATACTTTGGCCATTATTTAGAAAGGATTTTTTTTTTTTTTTTACTGAAACTTATATATATATATATAACATGTGGGGTAACTCCCCCACACTAGGCGGTACACATGGGTGAAAACCCATGTTTAGCTACTGTTTTTGATTACCGAGTCGCTAGCTTGACTCGACCCCGAATTAATTGGTTCATGGGGAAGCAAAGTGGAAGAAACAATCTCCATCGGACTTTCATTCAAGATGTTTAGAAAAACATTTGAAGCACGCGAAAGTTCCACACCGATGAGATGTACATAGAACCGGCTCAAAAATGATAAATGAAAATGTCGGGGTCAAAGATAGTGTCTTCATTCCCGAAGGAGTGAAGATGGAGAGAAATCACAAGATATTTGAGGAAAGGAAGAAAGATTTTGATAACAATCAAGATCCATTCCTCATCCTCAAATGTAGACGTATCGGGAGGAAGGGTGAGGGTAGTGTCATTAATAAGCAAACTCATATGATAGAGTACACCTTCCTCCGAGCTAATATCATCCTCAAGATCAAAATAGAAATGATCATGTTCCGGAGGAGATATGTTATGAGAGAGTTCACCGGAGAACTCTTCATGATGAGAATCATTCACATGAAGTGAATTTGTGAATTCTTGTTCCATTGTGGGCTCATCACTATCCTCAATCTGAGTATCAAAGAGTGGATTCTCAGAAACTAAAGTGAATTCAGAGTCGAATTCAAATAAAGGATTGGTGAAAGTAGCTTTGAATGTTTCGGGAACAAAGTGATCAACATTCTCTATTGGACTGTTGGGATAAGAAGTGAGTGAACGATCATTATCAATGAGACTTTCAGTCTCTCCCAGATTGGCTTCGAAATCAAAGAGTGGATTGATGTGAGTGAGTTCACCGGAGAACTCCTCAAGAAGAGGGTCAGACTGTGGGAGTGATGCCTCAACATACTCGATGTTTCCAAAGGAAGCACAATCGTCGCTAAAATCGGAGAAAGTTTCCAAATGATCATTTGAACACTCAAGAGGGGAAGAAGAATCACACATATGATCAGGAGTTCCCTGTGACTCTCTCGGGATTGGGACAAGGTTATCAACACTAGACTTTATGAATTCGTCCGATTCCTTTTCAGGAACAGTGTCAAGATGCTCGTCCCCCATGTTCAGAGAGTGAGTGGGAGCTTCGGGTGTGATAGCAGTTGTTTGAGATGGAATCTCAACTGCTGGGATATCGACTGACTGAGGGAGTTGAGAAATATTATCTTTAAAAGGATAAAAACTCTCCTCGTCATCGTCATATAGAGCTGCCTTGAGAAATTGGGAACGCCTTAGAGCTGCTTGCTCTAGGATTAATAATTCTTCCCTAGATTTGCGAGCCTCTCGTTCTTCTCGTTCTTCGGCCAACAATTCTCCTATGGTCTTTTCACCACTCACTTGATTCTTAAAGTTTTGAATCATATCATCAAGTGTTTTCATTGTGGTTTCAAAATCTTGGGAGATTTCTTGAGATAACGGCTCAGGTGGAGTTTGAACCGTATAGTGCTGTGGAGGTTGGAAATTGTCAAACATGTAAGAGTCATGATTGTTACAAGGAACTGGGTTCCCTATTTGACAATCAGAGCTGAAGTGGGGACCTCCACAGTATTCACAACAGTAAAACTGTTGAGTCTGGACTGGCGAATCATATGGATTTTGGTCATAACCAAAGTTCTGAGCATCACTGGAAAATTGTTCATAAACAAACGTGTTTCCGGATTGACACTCAAATCCTTGGTGAGGACCTCCACAAAATTCACAACAGATATGTTGATTATATGAAGATAAGTCGGGCTGTGGTGGGTAATTGGAAAAGTTTGAGGGGTCGTTAAATGAGTTCGGATTAGGATCATAATCAAATGAATTCCTCGAACCACAAAACAAACAACTCCCGTTATGGATATCATTACCACATTGTACACAAGTACACCAACGACAGGGTGAACCAAAGAGAGGCTCACCACAACCGACACAAGGAATAAATGATTTCATTTGAGAGTTATGAAGAGGAATCAGTTTATTCAAAGAATCAACAAAACCAACATGGTGATCCGAATGACTATCAAGTCTCGAAGAACATTCAGAAAAATCAGGAGGTGGGACAAGTGGTGTGCTCTGAGAGCTAGCAATTTCCACCACTTCCGTTATGGTCTCTGGTTCAGGTTCTTGAGAAACGTGAAGATCAGGCAAGTCATTCTTGCTAGTCACCGGTCTAAATTCTGCATGTTTGCTTTTAACCGTAAATCGTGAAAGTTTAGAATCAATTCTAGACGGCTTAGGAGCAATTGAGGGTTTAGAGCTTTGGATAACCGTAGGTTGGACGTATTTAGAACTCCCATTATCAAAAGGAAGTACCTGGTCCTTTGTCACCCCGGTGTCTCGTTCCATTTCCCTTCGCAGAATTAATGAATCATCACGAACAACACGAATTCTTGACATTTGTGTAAAAGTCTGAAGTTTTTCAACTTCGTCCCAGAATTCGTCCTCGAGAGATTCCATGAGAATAGAAGAAGTTAGAATCAAATGGATAGAGGGTAAAGGGATAAAGAATCAAAAAGGGTAAGAGGGTAAAGATGAATATTTTTGGTATTTTTGAAAAACATTTTGTAAAAACAAAGACTGAAAATCTTTTTGGATTTTTGATTTTTAAAAGAAAATATAAACACATACAGATGGTATAAACAAGGAGTGAATATCCAAATCACTAATCTGCTAGACGTAAGATTATCAGCACAGCTCCCCGGCAGCGGCGCCAAAAATTTGATGCGTGCCAAACAGTCAAGCTAAATCACTCAAGCCTGCCACTTGTGAATGGCAGACCGTAATCAGCTTAAAACTGCTCAAGCACGAATGCAATGAAGATCTGGGGAGTATAGGGTCTCCCCGGGTCGTTATGTCCCAGCGAGCTGTGCAATGGATCACCAAACGTATAGTGATCGAGAGATTTGAACGGAAAAGGAGATTGTGAACGATTATAACTACAGAAGAAGGACATAAACTACAAGGGCTTAAATGCAAATTAAAGGAAGTTAAAAAGATTAAAAATATTAAATAAACGCTATCACTATTTTTAAAATTGATGAACGTTTAAAACTTAAAACTAAAAACTTACGTTTAAAATAAAATTACGTAAACGTACAAAATAAAAAGTGAAATCTAAGAAATAAAAGTCCTAAAAATATGAAAATGACATTTTTACAAACCTAATGATAAAAGAAAATTTATAGAAAAAGAAAATTATTTTTATAACTATTTAATTAATTATTATTAATTAAAAACTAATTTTAACTATTAAGTAATTACCTAAAATACAAGAAAATATGAAACAAAGCTAGAAAAATAAAATTTTAACTTAGAAAAATCTAAAATAACAAAACAGAATTTTCAAAACTATTTTTGTATTTTTTCTAATTATTTTTCTATTTTCTGGGAATTAAAAACTATTAAAAACTAATTAAATTACTTAAAAATACAAATTTAACTAAGAAAAATCTATAAAAATATTTTTTTGTCTTTTTATATTTATCTAAACTTAAGAAAAATGAAAAATTATTTTTTTGAACCTTTTCTTAATTTTTTATATTAAATGCTATTTAAAAATGCTTAAAAACTAATTAAAATTAAGAAAAATAGCAAATCAACTTAGAAAAATCTGAAAATTTCAGGAAAAGCTTAAAATAATATTAGGAAGCTAGGAAAAATAGAAAAACAGGGGCTTGTGTGTGGAATTATGGAACTGATGTACAAGTGCTTATTGAAATAAGCACTTGAATAAGCAAATGGGCACCAAAAGCTACCAAACCAAAACAAAAGCTAGATTATACTGAAATAAGCTAAAACCAACTAAATTAAGCTACTCCTATCCTCAAATAAGCAGATGCATAAGATTATATGTTAACTGATTTGGACAGCAAAACAGTGAACTGACCCAAAGTTTGAGCTTATTCACCAGCTTATCAGAAAAGCTTAACCCAAAAAAAGATATGTGGTCTTGAAGACCACCTAGCAGACTGCTTATAGACCAAAAATGAGACCCTAACAAGCTTTATTGAACCCTGTGCAACTGCTGCAATGTCTGCACAAAACAGGTGTTTGACATTTTTCTTTGACTTTGAAAACAGTTTGAAACTTTGACTTTCTTGAGATTTGAATGCAATTTAAGGACTGAAATAGATGAAATGTGATGAAATGAGACTTTGTCAAGCTAGCTTATCAACTTTTTAACCCATATGCAAGATCTTAATAACTGATTCCAACAGTTTAGATGACAAGAGCAGATTCAAACAAGTTTTGACTAAAGGTGCAAATGGCTGCAAAACTAAGACAGAGATGACATCAAATAACTATATTAAGCTTAAAGCAACAAGAATTAAGCACTGAACAGGCCAAATAGACAGATGAATCAACAGATCCAAACACCCCTTAATAATCTGATATGCAATCAAATCTGAGCTAAACTCCTACTTAGCTAACACTATTGATCAAACTAGGTTTATATAACCTAAATACAACTATATAAACAGGTTTGAGCAGTTTATGACCACAGATACAAGATAAGCATAAACTGCAATTTGACTTGAAAATGAAAATGAGAAACTTACTCACCACTGTCCATCTAGTTCTCAGGCTAAAACCAAACCACAAAACCACTATACTAAGCCATTTCCAACCCTAATCAACATCTGCATCACCCAAATTCCAAAACCAAGTCCCATTGAGTCTCAGGTTGACTTTTGTTGACCAAGCATCGAAATTGTTTGAAACTTACTTGCAGGCTTATCAAAAGCATCCAGTAGCTTGTATGAAACTATTTGAACTGAAATAGAAGCTTTTAGAAGCTTTAATGTAAGAATTTGAAAGTGACTTTTTCAACAGTAGCAGTAAAACATTAATCCAAACTGAAATTGTGAATTGAAACTTAAAACTGTCTTACAATGATTATCCAACTAAAAGTTAATACATGGAAACTGAAATCACAAGATTTTGACTAAACTACAACATTTATTTAAAAAAAACGACATTAAAGAAAAAACTTAAAACTAGCTACTCCTTTTTACTGCTTCTTCCTCTTCCTTTTATATGCCAAAAGCTTTCTCTCACTTCCCTGATTGAATCCCACTTGAAATCAAGACCATTGGTTAGCTAGAAGTGATATTGGCCATAGGATGGTTTTTGGCGGGAAAATGGTTTTATACCAGCTGGAACTTGAGTGTGAAGAGGGGGGAGGTAATAAATGCTATTTGGAGTGTTATGTTTGAAGGGAACAAGATGAGTGATATGTTGAAGTGGAGGGATGGGGTGGTTGTGTGTAGCAGGGGTGAAGCAGAGAAGAAGGTGAGACTTTGGCGCCAACTGGTTAGTTTGACCAAGTGGATTGACCGGGTGTTAATAATACAAAGGGGGTCCAATTCAAATGACAGGGGGTTCAAGGTACTTATGGCAGGGTCCATTTGGGGTTTTGACAAGGGGTCACTTGGGTATTAAAGGTTTAATTGGCAAGGACTTGTTATGTAATTTCTGAAAAATCAAGGGCCAAGGCTGCCAATTCTGAAAAGTTGCTCCAAGGACTAAAAGTGACAATCTCAAAAAGTACAAGGACCAAACTTGCCATTTTCCAATTTCCAGGGGCCATTTTTGCCAATTTTCAAAGTTGGAGGACCAAACTTGTAATTTTCTCAAACTTTTGACATTTTTCACCAAAGGACTAATTTTGACAAGTTATGATTTAAAAAGGACCTTTGGTGATTTTTCTTTTGAAATTAGGACTCAGGGACTATTTTTGACAATTTTAGAAACTTGGGGGACTGAAACTGCCAATTATGCAAACTTTGCTCATTTTTCATCTGATTTTAAACATTTTGCATCTGAAACATATAAAATGCAATTTTGGAATATTTTCAGTATTTTGATGCATTTCTGAGCATTTTTAGACGTTTTGCAGTTCAGATTGACCCAAAAATGATGAGTATTTACACACTCATCAGTGTCAGTGATGCACTTCTGACATGACTCTAGGGCAGTAGAGTGAAGTTCTGCCACGTCCCTTATCTGTTATCTGTTATGAGCTCAATTTATATTTTATTACCAATTTATATGTTTGTGGGGCGTATGGGTGCATCCTAGATCTGTTATATGTTATATATTCTATGTTATATGCTATATGTTATCTGATGATTGATGCTGCGTGCATGCACGTCCTTCATAACTCTGGTAGGTCTCCCCTACAAATGTTGCCTTGTGTGATTATGAATATGAATATGAATATGATTATGATATGGCATATGTGTCTGGGCTCGAGGTAGTTAGCTATAAAACTTATTCTATTATTCTGATTTATCTTTTGAAATGATTATGATTTTGCTATCTTTCTTTCACTTTATTTCGTATTCGTTTTCGTTTCGTATTCGTTTTGCTTGTATATCTGTTCACTGGGCTTTTGAAGCTCAGCCGCATTTCTTTTCTTCCGCGGCAGGTATCTAAGCATTGGAGCTGGGTATTGCTTTGGGATGAGAGATGAGTGGACTTACCTTAGAGATATTTAGCTTTGATCTTATGATGCCATTTAAGACTTTATATTTTAGATATTTCATTTGGAGTTTATTTTTCCGCTGGGACCTATGTATTGAAGTCATTTGACTTGGATTATTTCAATATTTATGTTGAGATTTCTTTTGGATATTTATGTTTGCTTTGATATGACACCATTACTTGTGATTCCTTTACCCTTGTCGGGTCGGGGCGTTACAGGCGTCACGAAGACTTTTCATCTTAGACGGCCTAGATCCAGATTCGGACGACGTCACTGCTGAAGCCCGACGGCGTCACAACTACAACGTGACGCCGTCCCAACTATTACTTGGCCAAGACGAAACCCTAATGACAGCGATCTGACGGCGTCCCACCTATAAGGCGACGCCGTCGCAAGTGTAAAATTATATATAGAAATCGAATTTTCAGAATTTTAAGAGGTAGACTTGTGGAGTAAAAACCTAAAACGATTGCAGTCCGGTTTTGACAGTATCTTAGGGTCTCATACCCTATTTTACATCAAGATAAGTAGTTTACTTCATTGATTTCATTATGTCTTCGATTGAATGTGTGTATGCTTGCGTGTTTAACATTTCCGGCTAAATTTCTTGTGTGTTTGCTTAGATCTATGAAACCTAGTTATTAATTATTGAATGGTTGTCTCTTATCTTAATTGTAAATGGCTTAGGAGTGTACTAGGCTATTGTTGTGTTTAAATGCTTGAGTAATCTTTGTGAACCTTAGTTTATAGATCACTTAGCGGATTCGTAGGCTAAACATCCAAAGATAACCTTAGAGTTTGTTTATGATTGACCTAGAGATTTCGTAGGCAATAACCTTAAGGAAGTCTCAAAGAGTTAGGGAAAAAGACATACCCTACGACCTTAGAAAACCCAACGCGTAAAGAATAAGGACGTGACAATTCAACCACCAATAAAAGATAACTAGGGAGTAATAGTATCTAGGTAGACACATTTTTAATCATCATATGAGCACACATTAATAGACATAAGACTACCCATAGTTTAGATAATTAGATAGTAGAGTAATCGGTAGAAGTACTAACCCCCAAATCCAAACCCCGAGATTTTACCCTTAGCTTTCTAAAAAAATATAAAAAGATAAAAAATAATCTTCCTCAACCTCAACCTTAGCGTAGTACACTTCTTACTAGCATTCCTATTCCCCTAGAGAACGATATCAATACCTGAGGCTTACCCAATACTACACTACAACGATTAGGTTCACTGCCTAGGGTGTTGAAAAACTTGCTCGACGAAAAGGAAGTTCCTTTGACCCCGAACGCGTTGTACGCGCATCAAGTTTTTGGCGCCGCTGTCGGGGAATAGAATAGCTAGTTAGATTTCTATCTCGTTGAGGTTCCCTTGCTTGATTCCTATCAAGTAAGATTTTTTCTCATTTTTAGCTTCCTTGTAGTCTATCCGCCTTCTTCGTGACTTTGTTAGTAATCCCATCACTTTTCATCATAGAATGTGATAACCCCCCACCACTTCCCATTGACCCGCCAAGAGGCCGTACTCTTGGTGAATACTCTAGACCAAGCCACCAAGGCTATAGGAACACCATTGAGCTCCCCGATCAAGCTCAAACTACAGCCCTGCGATCTGACACCATCCGGTTGGTGCAAAACGGATGTGCATTCCGTGGACTTCGTTCCGAAGATCCTAATCAGCATCTCAAGGACTTCCTTAAAATCGTTGATTCCATCGACCTTGATGCTACCACACAGGAGACCACGCACTTGCGTCTCTTCCAATTCTCTATACGGGACCATGCTAGTAATTAGCTTGAGCGACTTTCCGCCGGATCCATCTCAAGTTGGGATGATCTCACCACTCGTTTCCTTGCCTAATTTTTTCTACCGGGGAGAACTACTAAACTTAGGAATGAAATCTTGATGTTCCAACAACGTCAAGGTGAATCTCTCTACGAGGCATGGACTCGATTCAAGGACTTGCTCCATAAAGTCCCTCATAATGGCATCGATCTTTGGCTTCAAGTCCAAATCTTTTACGATCATGTCAGCTTCTCAACTAAGCAATCCATCGACCAAGCGGCCGGTGGCAAACTTAGTGATCTCACTGCGGAAGGATCGTGGGGTACAATAGAGGACCTTGCCCTCTATGACAACGAAAGTTTATGACTTGCCCAAAACCGTCAAGGCAATCTCCTTGCCTCCCATTGACTCACAAACTTCCAATCATAGGATGCTCGAGCTTGAAGATTAAGTCAAATTCCTAATGAGCTCCTACGAGAATCCTAAGTCTTCACGCCAAGTGAACAAAGTCTCTTTCTTGTGTGAGCTATGTAGTGGTCCCCATGACACTCGTACTTGCACGAGACTCCCCGAACAAGCTTCCGTTGACTACGCATCCTCGCGTACCAATGGAATGGGAGGAAGATTCCCCACAACACCCGGACCTAGGACCTTCAATGATGCCCGAGAAGCATGGAGGGGCAAACCCGACTATAATTGGGACAAACCAAAGAATTCGCCTCTAATGATTCCCCATGGTCCCACGGCCCTAGCCAACAAAACATAGAAGGGATGTTGCAACACCTAGTTACATCCCAAGAAGCTCAAATAGCCAAGCTTTCGGACCGCTTTAACCAACAACAAGCCGAGATGGATAGGAAGATAGATAACCTTTTGAAAGACATGACCAATAGTGATAGGAAGACCACCGAAAAGGTTAATGTCATCTCGACTCATTCTCCCGAAGCTTCCGGGGTGAAAATTAAGGACCCAAGTAAGTTATCCAAGCACGTTCAATTCGTCAACACCATCACCTTAGGGAAACCAAATAGGACTAGTGACGAAGCGAACCATGAGACTATGCTTGAGGTTAGTGAAACTCCTAAGGAAGAATCAACCGATGAAGTAGACAAAGTAGGTGATGAATACTTCAATAAGTTTCCTACGGAAGAGGAACTCTCTCGCCACCCACACTTAGTGCGCGACCTTCGTCACATGTATGTTAGGAAAAGCCCTCGGATCAAATTTGGAAATCCTTGGAATCTCAACATACCATGTTGCATAGGACATCTTTTCGTGGCAAAGGCCTACTGTCACACCCCCAAATTACCTGTTTTGCAGCGGAATGGAATACCTGGGGGATGACTGTCATAGCATCAAAGTTACAGTTATATCGAACGACCTAAAGTGTCGTTTTGAAAATATCGTTTGATTAAGTAAAATAATCCGAGTTTACAAAACATAGGTCCCAAAAAATTTCCAATGTACCAAAATGAGTTTGTTACAATCAAACGATAGTTAAGTGCATAAAATATATGTGAGACGCGTCGACACCGCGACTCTATGATAAGTCCACATGCATGCCATGAAGTGAATGCCTTAGATACCTGAGATAAAACATGCTAAAAAGTGTCAACACAATGGTTGAGTGAGTTTATAGAGTTTTTTTAACATGTAAAGCTTTTAAAAAACGTTCATGCAGCAAAGGCAAAGATCTTGGTCATTTAGAATAGTCCACAAAGCAAAGGCATTGTAAATCCACTCAGTTCCAAGTTCCGCCCATACAAAACTTGCAACCTGTGTGTTCACAACCCACTGCCAAAAGTAGTATGTCTAGTAGTCAAGTATATGTTGTCATAATAGTTCACAATATAGCACCACGTATATAATAATGTATGCCAGGCAAAGCCCCTAGAGTAAATAATATGTGTCCCGTAACATAGTGAACGAGAGGTTGGCCAACCTCTAATAGTGCTATCCATACTACCTACTGATAGGAGACTAACAATGCGAATGTACGAACAGTACATCATACAACTATTATATACAATTAAGAACACTCCGAACATGGGAGAATTTGTACTGCTCCGTACAAGGGAGACTTTAAGTCGATAACGCTCCGTAACATGGGGAGACGTAATATAAAGTGAGTATGGTTCATTAAGTTCAAAACAGGTCATAAGTTCATAATTAAGTCCAAGTGTTCCATTCAAAAGTTTGTAATTAAGTTCGAGAGTTTAAGTCGAGTTCAGAAGTTCAAAACAGTCAAAGAGCTCAAAACATATCAATAGGTTCAAAATAGTCAAAGGGTTCAATATAAAGTCAAACAAGTTCAAAATAGTCAAGGGTTCAATATAATGTCAAACAAGTTCAAAATAGTCAAGGGTTCAATATAATGTCAAACAAGTTCAAAATAGTCAAAGGGTTCAATATAAAGTCAAACAAGTTCAAAATAGTCAAAAGGTTCAATATAAAGTCAAACAAGTTCAAAATAGTCAAAAGGTTCAATATTAAGTTAAAAGTGATTAATTATATGTCAAAATGTTTTAAATCAAGTCAAAAGAGATTAATTATATGTCAAAAGAATTAAATCAAGTTAAAAGAGATTAATTATATGTCAAAAGAATTAAATCAAGTTAAAAGAGATTAATTATATGTCAAAAGGTTCCTATCAAGTTAAAAGAGTTCAAATATATATGTCGAAGGGTTCAAATAATAGTGTTCATAACATAGTGATCAATTTAGTTCGGGCATAATCTACTTACTAACATAAGTAGTGAAACAAGAGTCATTTAAGTTCATATAAGTGTAAAGTAAAAGCAAGTAGTTGAGCATGTATCTCCCCCAAAGAGTTTATAAAACAGTTAAACGAGTAAAAGTGGGGCTACGAACTCACCTGATGCAATGATTATGATGACAAAAGTGGATACACTGAAATGAGGTGCAATCTCTATCTTCAAACTAATATGAATGATATGTTCTAGTGTAAGTCATGAAACAATGTCGTGCATGCAAACTCATATGATATCCATACCACTTGTACATTTTTTTGAAAATGAAGTTTATCGTCGAAATACACGTTTATGACATCTCGTCATGTTATAAAATACTTTACAAGTACTTGCGTTGAAACGACATCCTACAATAGTTGCTTAGTGATTTATCAAGAAATTATAGTTTATGAGTAGTTTTCGGAAAAGTTCGAGAGATCGTATATTACTCGTTACAACTTCGTTTGACGAACAGTTGAACATTTTGGAAAATAGGCCAGGTGAACTCACTTTTACTTAAAGACATTATTTTCTCAAAAGTATTCTATCGATAGGAAAAATAGCTCCAAACACGGTCACTTGCGATAACCATTTTGGCCTAATAGAAAATATATAAGTGTTTAACTTGTGTAAAATAGTTACGATAGCCATTTTTAAATGCGTATAACTTAGGGTGTATTTGTTTCATTAAGATGTTTTGGGTCTAAATCTGACTACCACATCTTACTAGTAAGAGGTGGCTAGAAAGTCTAAATCTGAACGAAATAATGTTGTTTGTTTTTGTATAATTATCTGAATGATTTTCAGTGCTCGTTTTTGCAATTTGTTTATTAAACCAACGCAATGCGATAATAAGTAACTTATGTAAATATGAAACAAGATTTTTTATCATAAATATAACATAGTTAATAAACAATCAAATATATTATATAAAGTTTACAAAACGAGTAAGAGGCAGTAAGACAAGTCCCTCACCTCTTACTGAGTAAGATGTTATATGTCTAACTGGGTCTTACTCAAAAGAAAAAAACAAACAAGCAAACGTCTGCCCTCCTCTTACTGGTAAGAGTAAGAGGGAGTAAGAGGGCTAGTAAGATTTTTTTTTAAAAAACAAACACACCCTTAGTCGTTATAAGTCCGTTTTATACGTTTTATATGTCCTCGGATTCGTGTTAGTACGTACTAATATATTTTTGATAAGTCGACTCATTTAGATTATGTTTAAGACTCGTTTTTGTCCCATGAAAAACCCTTGACAGCTTGTGCATTTTCAGAAAAATAGTTTTCGTCGTTAAACTTGAAAATAGCGTAACTTCTTCGTTATAAATCCGTTTTAACCCGTTCAAGCGACCACGGTTTCGTTTTAAAGTCTATTTTCTGAATATCTAGCCCAAAATAATCCATGACCTGTCGAAATTTCCAGATTTTACAAAAATGAACAGCCCTTAATTCTAATTTGTCGAAAATAATTTTTCTAGTGTAATACTTGTTCCAACCATTTCAAATCAACACCAAATCTATTATAAACCTACCATACACCTTCTTAGGGTGTCATAGGTTCCTAAACTTCATCAACAATGATAAGTTTCAAAGGATTAATTATAGGATGATTAAAACTCATAATAAGTACCAAAAACAAATAAAAGTGGTATAAATACATATGATACTTGCATGTTTTGTACTAGAATGATAAAAATAGCTCAAGAATGATTATGAAAGAGTAGTAAAGATTATGAAAAGCTTACTAGTTATTATGATGAGGTTTAAGTAACTAGGTACTAATTACTTCTTGATTTTTATTTCAAAATCTTATATAGAAGTATACTAGGGTTTGTTTAAGCACTTGATCTTGAAAAACTTTATGTTTCTTGCTTGGTTCTAGCCTTGGCCGATTATTAGAGATGGAAATGGAGAGGTTTCTTTCACTTTACACCTTTTGATTATGTGTTTTATGTGTTTATGATAGAAAATATCTAGTAATTTACATGCCTAGTCATAATAAAGAGTATGTGTCCAATTACTTGATATAGATATTTTGTAAAAATGATGACAAGGGGAGGGGAGGTGGTCGGCAAGGGTAGCTAGGGAAAAGGGTTTTATGTATTTTGTGGATTAAAGGTATTTTAGGTTAAGTATTATGTATATTTGGTAAATATAATTAGGTATTAAGTGTAGCGTTAACTAGAAATCGATTTTAACGAAACAAAATAAAATATATCGAAGTCATAAAAATTATAAAAATACATTTCTCGCAAGAATTGAGTGAATAAATAATTATCGAGTTGAATTTACGAAAACCGTCGTAAATATATATACATAACAATTTATATACAAAATAAATTCAAAACATCGGGTAAACTAATAACATAATTTTTATAGTCTTAAAATGAGTATAAAAATATATCAGGATAATTTTTGGAAGTGTCAGATCAATTATTCAAAATAAATGATCATGCGATAGCGTTTATTTAATAGAAAAATATACGTTAATGAGATATGCAAACCCATGCATGAACTAATATGATGATGACGTTACTGATGATATGTAGACTAACTCTAGTCTATATGAAGTGTTCTCACTGATGTTCCATGAATACGCAGCTAAACCCTTACGGTTACGCGAATTTGATACTCGTAAACCTAGTTTACGAAAAATGATGAATACAAATCATGAATATAAATTTTTCTCCGGGGAATGAATAGTGTTTTGTGAATAGTAAATTTTTGAAATAACCTTTCAAAATATCAAATCGATTTCAAAAACGATGAATAGTAACCGATGAATAGTAAATTCCCGAGATGAATAGTAAAATTTTTTAAAGTTTGAAAAATGACCTGAAATTGAGAATTGTGACACCTACATTGATCGCAGGTCCCCAATAAACATCATGACTAGCACCTACTATAATTGGGTAATGAAAAAACCTATCCCAAATAGGCAAGACCCCGATGATCCTAGAGTTAGTTGTAATTTTCTTGGTAGAGTTAAGGGATTGGCCGTCTATGTAGGTAGTTTCATGTACCCTAAGAATTTCATAATTGTGGAGGATATTATATCCTAGCTTGTCCCACGTAATTCTACTAAAGCCTTTCATAGAAAACACCGGGATGACTTATGATCTGTCGTTAGGGATGGTTAGATTCAAGGATGAGACCGATGACTTAGCTTACCAGATGCCATTTAAGATTGAGAAATTTTCATCATTATCCAATGATGAAAAGGAACTTAAGCTATCGGTCTACTATAGGAATGAGGAGGATAAGGAGAAAGGAGTAGATTATGTGATGAATAAGATTTTTGGGTTTTATAAGGATTGTTTGAAATTAGGACCGGAATATAGAACCGATTAGGGAGAAGATGACTTCCTAGAAAGATGCATAATAGGGCATTACTATAACATGGAAAACCCTAATAGAGACCGTCATGAGGAAGAAGGTGACGACAATGAAGTCACGTAGGAGCACGACTTCGAGTCTAGCTACAAGACTCATAAATAAAGAAAAGCGCTTCGTGGGAGGCAACCCATGCTTAATTGTTTGCTTGTTTGTGTGTCATATATCTTTTCATTATTGTTTGTTCTCATGTTTGAATTTGTGAAAATGCTTTATTTTGTCTTTAACCTCGTCTTAATTACATATAAAGGTATTTTACAAAAAGGATAAGTGTAGGAGGATTACACACGTTTTTAAAAGAACGTGAACATGAGAACTACGATTATTGAAATTGATATATATGTCTGTTTGTTAGAGTCAAATGCTTGTATCGAGTCATAATGGATGTTTTGCAGGAATTTTTCCAGATTTTAAAGGTGTAATTTTTCCAGAAAAACGCAGCAGACCAGGTTCTGTCATGATAACCTGACGGCGTCAGGATTAGAACCTGAGGACGTCAGGAGGAGCAGAAACAACTTATAAATTCTTCTCGTTTTCTGTGCTAATTATAAATTTTTGTAAATTCTCAGGTCTTAATTTTCCAGAAAATCTGCAAACATCCATTCCATAAGCATTATATCCTAGTGTAGTAGAGTCATATATAATTTTACCGCTGATTTTATGCGAAGGTTTCGTCTATTTTCTTAAAGTGTGCAGGTTTTATTTATCAAGAAGAAGAAACATTATATTGGATGGAGCTTATCACGTATACATTCTTCTTGGGAAAGAATTTAACCACTACTTCACACGGATCCTACCGAGCTAATCAGGGGAGTACTAGTTTGTTTCTCTTTTAATTACCTTCCGTTATCATAACTTTGATACTTTCAGGGAACATTGGGAACAATGTTCAGTTTAAGTGTAGGGAGGGAGAATAAAACGGGAACTTTGAAACTATGCTTATCCTTGAATATTTGTCTTGTCTTATTTCATTTGTGTAATAAACCATGAGAAATATGTGTTAGGGTGATTTTAGCACCAAATTTAAAATTTTTCATGACATGTACGGGTGGGACTTTAGTCTTAATAAAGCGTCTCATGGATAGGAGTTATATGACTAGCACAAAAACCTTTTACCACTCAAATTCCACCCCAAAATGTGAGGTTCGCCCCTAGATCTATAGGAATTAAAGCATTCACCTTTAATGCTCCGAGAGTGTACCGGTAGTATAATAGATTCTAGAACTTGTTTTGTGATGTATTCCGAGATCGCTAGTGAGACTACACTTGTGTAGTCAGGAATAGCTAAATGATAAGAGGCATTAGGATAACCCTTGTTTGATACCCATATTATAATAACTTCTTCCACATCGGTTGAGTAATTACCCCACACCCTTGCGATGTACTCATCTTTAGTACACAATACCCCTAGTTAACCCCTCAGAGCCTATCCTTTTCGCGGTTCTCATGATTTTTCAGTTTTTCAGAATATCAATGAAGAGCATTGTTTACAATCCACCCCCAAATGTACACCCAAATCGCCTTAGCCTACCTTGTATGCACTCACCTTTAGTGCATTATTGTTATCATACTAAACCCTTAGTTCAATTATCTAGTTACTTGCATGGTTGCTAAGTTGAGTCATATCTTTTGTACACAGTTTTAGGACGATTGGGACTCATGGGTAAAGTAAAATTTTGTGGAGTGACGGGAAGGAACGTTAAATTCAAATTCCCTTTATTTACGTAATAAAATACTCCAAGTGTTTTGATCTTTTCAATTCGGTTCAAATTAGTGTTAGAGTAATAAAAACTCAAGTGTAGGGATGCTCCTATAAATCCCTTATATTTTGATGTTATCGTAGAGGATGGTAGAGTAAAAGTGTATGCAAAAAAAAATCGAAAAAAAAGAGTGTTGAAAAAAAAATGGGCTACCATCCTACATCTATCTTTATATTTATGTTTGTGTGTTTCAAGTTATCTAGAGTGTAGTGAGTCGAGTCTTGGCTTAGCAACGCCATTCTTTTCATGCTTGTAACATAAGTATTTTGACTTGCCACCACTAAATCGTCTATCCAACCAAACCATTTGTTTCCCTACCGTAAGCCTAACGTTACAACCCTTTAAAAGACCTCTTAGATAGTTGTTCCTAGGTGCTTACGCCAAAGCGGTGGAGGTTTGATCTAGTCTCAAGCCTATGGTAAACTATGTACTATGACCGGTTAATGAGTGTTTATCTTCCATTTCCATTTACTATATTTCATATACACCCGAGAGATGAGAGAATCCAAACACCCCTTGTGAGGTGCTAGTATATAATTTCCGTGCTTGTTATGACTATTGCGGTGCTTTTACTTGCTGTGAAGTATGTTAAACAAATGCTTCATGCCCCCTAGCTTATAAATTGATTGACCAAAAGCACATTTGCTTGAGGACAAGCAAATAACAAGTGTAGGGATATTTGATAAGGATTTAAAACGTACACTTTTAAGGGGTCATTTAAGCCCTTAATCGCCCACTTTTATATTCGTTACTGCTTAATTTCGTTCCTTTTCACTTTTTAGGTCTCTTGGAAGCAAAATGCTAGAATTATGCATATATGGACGAAAAGGAGTGAATATATGAAGAAAATGGCTAAGTCAAGATCAAAGACACTCAAGCTGCTGGAATTGCACCTGACGGCGTCCCAATCAAAGGGCGACGCCGTCCCTCTATACGTAATTAAATCTGTGACGGCTCAGTATACTTTTTTCTAAAATACACCTGACGGCATCAGGCTATGAAGAGGAAGGGGGTCACGAAGACTTTTCATCTCAGACGGCCTAGATCCAGATTCAGACGACGTCACTGCTGAAGCCCGACGGCGTCACAACTACAACGTGACGTCGTCCCAACTATTACTTGGCCAAGACGAAACCCTAATGACGACGATCTGACGGCGTCCCACCTATAAGGCGACGCCGTCGCTAGTGTAAAATTATATATAGAAATCGAATTTTCAGAATTTTAAGAGGTAGACTTGTGGAGTAAAAACCTAAAACGATTGTAGTCCGGTTTTGACAGTATCTTAGGGTTCTCATACCATATTTTACATCAAGATAAGTGGTTTACTTCATTGATTTTATTATGTCTTCGATTGAATGTGTGTATGCTTGTGTGTTTAACATGTCCGGCTAAATTTCTTGTGTGTTTGCTTAGATCTATGAAACCTAGTTATTAATTATTGATTGGTTGTCTCTTATCTTAATTGTAAATGGCTTAGGAGTGTACTAGGCTATCGTTGTGTTTAAATGCTTGAGTAATCTTTGTGAACCTTAGTTTATAGATCACTTAGCGGATTCGTAGGCTAAACATCCAAAGATAACCTTAGAGTTAGTTTATGATCGACCTAGAGATTTCGTAGGCAATAACCTTAAGGTAGTCTCAAAGAGTTAGGGAAAAAGGCATACCCTACGACCTTAGAAAACACAACGCGTTAAGAATAAGGACGTGACAATTCAACCACCAATAAAAGATAACTAGAGAGTAATAGTATCTAGGTAGACACATTTTTAATCATCATACGAGCACACATCAATAGACATAAGACTACACATAGTTTAGATAATTAGATAGTAGAGTAATCGGTATAAGTACCAACCCCCAAATCCAAACCCCGAGATTTTACCCTTAGCTTTCTAAAAAAATATATAAAAAGATAAAAAAAATAATCTTCCTCAACCTCAACATTAGCGTAGTACACTTCTTACTAGCATTCCTATTCTTCTAAAGAACGATATCAATACCCCAGGCTTGCCCAATACTATACTACAACGATTAGGTTCACTGCATAGGGTGTTGAAAAACTTGCTCGACGAAAAGGAAGTTCCTTTGACCCCGAACGCGTTGTACGCGCATCAATGGGTCAGGCTTACATATTGGACCTATACATGAACTAACATTATATATCTAAGCTCGTTTACCCTTAACTAATCTATTACATAATCATATAATGTTACAAGATTCAATATATATATATATAAATAACCATCACTTCTAATGCTAACATTTACCTTCTACGGTCAACACCTAACCCACCACCAAACAAAAAATATATAATAGTGATGCAGAACACTAATATGGTGCAAAAAACCCATCTTGGCGCATGGTGGGTGCCTCCTCTCTATGGGGATCACGTGTGGTTGAGTGATGGTGATAGACTACCCCCCATAAAACAAGTCTTTGTTAAAAGACCTCATTGAGGAAAGACCTTGATTGGTAGGTGCAAAAAGAACATATATTAATCATCGAGAAATACAAGATCTTCGGGTGTATATATGAATAACTACAAATGAAAATGATAATCATTTTGAGTTGTTGACATGAAGATTGGAATTTACCAAAGTTGTAGCCCCTGCAAATTTTTGACTCTCAATGCATTCTATACCCTTGTATTTATCAAGTTTTGAAATATTGTATAGCGGCCTCCTTAAAATAAATTTTTTACATGTTGACCTCTTTAACAAAAGTGTTCACATTTTGTCAGTATCTAACTTTTTGTTATATACATATGTGTACCAAACAAGTTAAAATGGTAGAGGAGATTTTTTCAAAACCCCTCAGTTAAATAAGGCATGAGTTTTGACGGTTGAAACTTTGATTTGACACTACCAACTTTGTACAAAACAAGTTAAAATTGGGTGGCTACAAATATGCAAGTTTAGGTACAAGTTTAGTCATGGCCTGAATTTGTGGTTTGGGGATGAAAAATATGACACATACATAAATAGTAATATAAGAAGGAAGAAGGAAAAAGTCAATGATAGATAGAAAGACCAAAATATCCTCATGTAAGTATCACGTGTAGGGGTGTAAATGAGACGAGACAGCTCGCGAGATCAAGTCGTAAACTAGTCGATTTGAACGAGTCAAGCTCAAGCTTAGGTGTGGAGACTTAGCGAGAGTTATTGAGGTCCGTTGGAGGAAGGATTTTATTTTGATCAAAGGGACGAACTCAACGCAAGCCATAAGGACTAATGGTGTAATTGGCTAAATTAAAAACAATCCCAAACACCCCTAAGAAAATGATTTAACCGGAGGGTTTTGGGTTTTGGGTGTTGTCGATTTTTGAATATGAATTTGATGGAAGAAAGTAATAGCAGCAGTGGGTTGTTGTTCTCGGAACTAAAGGGCTACTGCTTACAGCTCTTACACTTACTTCAAAACCCCAACCTTAACAATCACAACAATAATAATAATAATATTTTTAATAATCTTGTTGCTTTCATTCGACAGTCATCTCCTCACTATCTCCAACCTTTCTTCGAGTAATTATCTTCTTTATATGTTTTCAGGTGTTTCAAAAATTAGTTCCAATGTTTTATTATATATATGCTCCTTATCTTTTTTCAGCTATACATTGTTTCCCTTGGTGCTTCTGTTGGAAGCTGCAGTCGAATGCAGAAATAACCTTCCTCCTCTTCCTAAAATAAGCGATTCTGTCGCAGAAGGCGTGCTTCGTTGTTTGGAACACCTTCTAATCAAGTGTCATGTTCCATCCCTTGACCAGGTATTATTTCAATCACACGCCTTCGTTCCTTCGCTTTTATTATTATTGAAATGACAAATGTGCCGCTTTTGATTAATATATGCAGATGGTTGTACTATTGAAAAAGCTCACTAACGCAGCGTTGCTATCTCCATCCCAAGCGTCAGAGGAGTTTCGTGAAGGTGTTATCAGGTGTTTTAAGGCCCTGCTTAATGGTTTATGTTTCTGCTCCAACGCGTCTTGTGAATGCAAGCAACTTAAATCTGTACCTATGCTTATAGACGATAGATATACACAATCGTCATTCCCGGTACATGAGATAGACATTGAGGAATGTTTACTTGCATTCCTTCTATCTCAGTCTGCTGCTGTTACTGTTGGACACTGGCTATCGCTTCTACTTAAAGTATGTCTTCGTTTAAAGTAATGATTTTTATTTGCTCTGTCTGAATATTATATAAAGATAAAACCCGTTTATTGGAATTGGATTATTTTGCGTAGGCTGCAGATGTTGAGGTGGCACGGGGACATATAGGCAGTTCTAAGATTCGTGTAGAGGCATTCATGACCCTTCGCGTGCTTGTTGCAAAGGTAGCTTAAAATTAGGCAGAAGAGTGTATAGCTGTTAAAATAGGTGTATTTACATTGTATATGTTGTTGCAGGTTGGTACGGCAGATCAACTAGCGTTCTTTTTACCTGGTGTCGTTAGTGTAATTGGAAAAGTTTTGCATGTGTCCAAAACAATGATTAGTGGGGCTGCTGGAAGTATGGAAGCGATGGACCAAGCACTTAGAGCTTTGACCGAGTTCCTCATGATAGTTCTTCAGGACGAGGCTAATATATCCACTCTTGACGACAGCGATGTTGATTTGAATTTGGACAAGTCCCCGCTCTCATTTCTGGAGGATCTCCGCCACTTGAAAAAGCAAGATCATGGTCAACTTGTAGAGAAAAAGTCAATCCATGAATCTTCACAATATGATGTTAAAAGATCTTTGCATGTGGAACGTACAAGAGATTGGGTTGCAACAGCTTCTTCTCATGTTAATAAAATTCTGTCGGCAATTTTTCCACATGTAAGTCTGCGTGATTCAATTATTTGGCAATTACCATGTTCAATTAAATGTGTTGTGTTTTATTTTTAGCTTTGCGTTCATCCAGCCAAGAGGGTGAGACAGGGGACCATGGCTTATATACAAGGACTCTTGACCACATGCAGTCGCACACTGAAGGAAAGCAGACTAATGCTTCTGGTAAGGTTAAGTTTTTCTTAATTGCATTTTTTATATTTTGTAGTTCGCAAAAAAGATTTGTAAGTTTGTAATTGATCTGTCTTTTCAGGAATGTTTATGTGGTTTAGCTTGTGATGATGATGAAGAGGTGTCGGAAGCCGCTCAGATGTTTCTTGAAAGTTTATTCTCATCAAGTGGGAGGCCTCACCTGCAACGTGATTTTGCTGATATATTTAACCGGTACTTGTTCTATTTTCTGTATGGGGGTATTTGGATGTTATGATCAAGTTGCAGGGCATTACCTATTAAACTATATGTGAATGAATCCTCAGAAAGAAGTATGTTCTTGAAGGCATCAAAGCCAATCTCATTTAAATCTATCAGAACATCATATGAAGGAGTCCTCAATTTAAACGTCCTAGTAGCTTTTATATTCATGGACACTTTAGCTTCAAACTTCTGGTAGCTACAAAAGAAACTGTTTCGTAGATTATACAAAAGAAACTGTTTCAAATACTCGTTGACTTTAGCTGCTAAGCTTGTTTCATCTTTTAGGAAGTAATCCCCTCCAAAATAAATAAATAGGTAAATAAGCCAACAATGGCTCAGGACTACAGGAGATTATAAAAAACAATGGATAATCATCTTTCTGCAGCTATTTCGAAAACTGTTAATCCGACACCTAACTAATATGATCATTAGAACCGAAGTCATCCAACCCAAACACTAGAAACTTATTATATGGTACTTGAAAACACAATACTCAGGTATTCAGGCTCACAAGACAAGCCTATACACACCCTAAAACTCTATCCATTAGCTGGTTGATAGATATATATCTCTCAAGAAGTATATACATATAAATTTGTATCTTAGAATTTTGAATGACGTGACAGACTCTTTGAAAAGCTCCCAGAAGTGGTAGTTGGAGGGGAACAGTCACTTGCACATTCTCAAAAATTACTTGTGTTAATTTACTACTCGGGTCCCCAACTTGTTAAAGATCGTCTCCTTCATTCTCCTGTATGTTTACCTCTACATCTCTCCAGTTCTTATTGTTTCATCTTTGACTTGACTAATGAGTTTTACCTGATATAGGTGACAGCTGCTCGATTCTTTGACACGCTTACCCTTTGTTTGTGCCAAAATTCAGTGTTTTCTGGTTCGTTGGACAAGCTCCTTTTAGAGAGACCGTCCTCAGTTGGATACTTGCGTTCAATAACTGAGATGAAAGCTACAACTATTTTTGAAAATGGAAAGATGGCTAATGTTGAGTCGAATGCGTATGAAGATCCGAATTCTTATAAGATTCAAAATAAATACGATCTTCCGCGTATGCCACCTTGGTTTTCTTCTTCTGGCAATCAGAAACTTTACCAGTCACTGGCGGGGATCCTCAGACTTGTTAGCTTATCTCTCGTTGCAGGTTCTCGAAGTGAGGGGAATTTGTCAATTATCAAAGATAATCCACTGAGCTCCTTGCGTAAATTAATTGGTGATGTCCGAAACAAGGAGTGCATGAATGAGAGCTGGCAGTCTTGGTATAAGAGGACTAATTCCGGGAAGCTTGTAAGACAAGCTAGTACTGCTGCATGCATCTTGAATGAGATGGTATTTGGTTTATCAGATCAAGCTGTTGATAACATGAAAAGTATGTTTCGTAATAACATATCTGTTTGGGATGTTTCCTCAAAGAGGGATCTACGGAGTCGGTTAATTGATAGCATCGGTAGTATATTGCATGAGTATTTATCCCCCGAAATCTGGAATCTACCATTAGAACAATCCAATGTTGTAGCTGGAGATATTAATGTCCATTTTTTCCATGATAATGCAATGCTGCATCAGGTTAATATATTCAATTTATTTGATCTTCACTGGACTATTTGTTATTATATGTATTAATTATATTGCTTGAAACAGGTACTGATTGATGGGATTGGGATCTTTAATCTTTCCCTTAAGAGTGATTTTGTATCAAGCGGGTTTCTTCATTCGTCTCTTTATGTGCTATTGGAGAATCTTATTTGCTCAAACTTCCAAATTAAACGTGCATCAGATGCTGTCTTACACGTCATTTCAGCTACATCCAATTATCCAACGGTGAATTAGCAGTCTCATTTAAATAAATTTAGCGTTAGCATTTATGACTATTTCTCACAAACCGGTAACACACTTTACAGGTTGGCCACTTAGTTTTGGCAAATTCAGACTATGTAATTGATTCAATATGTCGGCAGCTGCGTCATTTGGATCTTAATCCTCATGTTCCAAGTGTTCTTGCAGTTATTCTGTCCTACATTGGTGTGGCCTACAAAATATTACCATTGATGGAAGAGCCTGTATGTTTTACTACTCTGTGTATTATGTTTCTTGTTTTATACTAAGCATCTAGATTTACCATGAGAAATTTGCACAGATGCGCTCTATCTCACAGGAACTTGAGATTCTTGGTCGGCATCAACACCCTCAGCTGACCATTTCCTTTTTGAAGGTAAATGTTTACGACTATTTGATTTCGTGTAGTGATTCTCGATTATGTTGTGGCTTACTTTTTTCTTAGGCAGTGACAGAAATTGCAAAAGCTTCAAAACGTGAGGCTTGTTCACTCCCCTCTCAAGCAGAGGCATACCATAAACGCGTGAAGTCTGAATTGTCTAACTTGGAAAGGAAAACAGTGAACAGAGTTGACGATGGTGATCACTCGAGTCTTGAAGAAGATGCTGATAAGTATAAGGAGCAATTGGAGGCTGTCTTTTTTAAACTAAAGGAATCCAAGAGCTATAGACGAACGTTTGGATCTATATCTATTTCTTGTATCACGGCAGCTACTCCTCTACTTAGTTCATTGAAGCAAACAGCATGCTTGATAGCCTTGGATATAGTTGAGGTAGTAATACTATTTGTTTTTCAAGCAATTGTTATGACTGTGTTTTATGTGTATTTATTGAGATTTATCTTCTTGATAAATGTATATGTTTTCAGGATGGAATCGTAGCACTTTCGGAAGTGGAAGAATCCTATAAACAGGAGACAAGAACCAGGGAGTTCCTTATAGAAGCTTTACAATCATATTCACTTCACCATCTTGCAGATACTCTTGATGCGGAAAATGATGGAACTGACGAAAACCGGTTACTCCCGGCCATGAATAAAATTTGGCCCTTCTTGATTGCCTGTATCCGAAATGGGAAACCACTGGTAAGAGCACGTTCCAAAATAACTTGTTATTGGAATTTAGAGGCAGCAATATGGGCAGGTTGTGTGGCTTGGGTAACGGGTCAAAATGGGGGTTCTGTTCAAAACCGGGTCATATCATGGTACAGGTCGAAGCAGGTTGACCCAAAGCACCTTTTTGTTCAAATTTATTGTTATTTTCAGAAAATAATGTGTCAAATATGATTACAAACTGTATATTATTTCAATGATAATCTGATCTATTGGATAAAAATGATATATGTTGGTTTTATGCATTTAAGTACACAGTGGCTCATTTTGACCCGTTTGACCCATTTTCTTTTTCAAACTTTGTTCTTTACGCGTTAGAGATAAATTGTAGCCCGGATTGACTCATTTATTATAAATGAAGTTGCATAATGATTAGTAATAATACAGACGACTAGGCGATGTGCTGCCGTGATTAGTAGATCAGTGCAAATATGTGGAGGTGATTTTTTCTCTCGTCGTTTCCACACGGACGGGACCCACTTGTGGAAACTTGTAGGCGCATCCCCGTTTCAGAAAAAGCCCATGAATTTAAAAGAAAGAAGAGTCTTACAGCTTCCATACAGAAGCGGTTCAATGCCTTCAAAGGATGAGCCAACGGCTGAGATTTCAGACTTGAAGGTCCAGGTGGCGATGCTGGAGATGATAGCTGAGATATCAGGGAACAAAAAGAGTGCTTCGGCTTTTGAAAGTGTTGTTAAGAAGGTGAGCGGGATTGTTGTGGGGATAACATGCACTGGTGTCGGTGGACTCAGTGATGCATCTGCGAATGCCCTTAGAGGACTTGCATCCATTGATCCTGATCTTATTTGGCTCCTTCTTGCTGATGTTTACTACTGCAAAAATAAGGAAACCATTTCATCACCACCACCGGTTGCGGATTTACCACAACTTTTTCAACTTGTGCCGCCGCCTTCATCTCCCAAGTCATACCTTTATGTTCAGTATGGTGGGCAGAGCTATGGTTTTGACATTAATTTTTCTGCTGTAGAAGATGCTTTTAAGAAATTGTACAACATCTCTTGACGTGCATCAAGATCCATTGCTTGTATTTAGCAGTCTTTCAGTAGCCGATTTGTCCATAGCTCACAGAAACATTTTTTGTCCTGTAAAACTTAACATGTATATCTTAAGATGAATCTACAACATATGCTACCGCAAATGAAAACTTCCAAGCAACGCGTTTGTCACTTCATACATTTAATACTCATTGTGCAAAACTGCAAATCAAGCTTTCAGCTTATTATATAAGCGCTAACCCCAACTTATTTCGACAAACATACCCCTGATTTTGATGGTTAAAACTTGATTTGACAGGGTGCCAAACAAGTTAGTTTGCGGTTGAGACCATTCTATTATTTAAAACACACAACAAGCAGCCTGGAAAATGTTGATTTGATGAGTGTAAGGTCTTGTCCAATATGTGGCCCATTTAAACGTCTAAATGGCCTGGTCATACGTTTTCTTAAACAATATTGATCTAGCTAAAAAACATATTAACATAAAATATTTGGTGAATTTAGATTAGTAGATTTTAACCAATATTTTGTTACTACCTCCGTCCCAAAATTATAGTCCCCGTTTGACTTTTTTGGTCTTTCTTTTTCAACTTTGACCTTAAATAATTTTACTTGTGTTATACAATAATTAATAAAAATTATACCAATGAAAATACATTTAAAAACCCAATAATTTCATATATATTGCATCAAGTATTATATAGCAAAAATAAAAATATTCAAGGTCAAAGTTTTGATAGATTGACCGAAAATATCAAAAGGGGACTATAATTTTGAGACGGAGGGAGTATAATTTAATGGTGTCGAGGTTGACTTTAGCTCATATTAAAACTTGACTTAAAGCAAATAAGTCAACCTAAGATTGCTTTACTTTTCTAGGATTGCTTTTACTTTTTTCTAAATTTTCATCTAATTATATTATCATACAGTATATAGTATTAGGCAAGACAAAGGTTTTTCACATGCCATGTGTCAAAACATTAATTGCTAACTTTCGTAAGTTGGCAAAAATAGCCCCTGAGGTTTAAGTGTGGTCGCAAAGTAAGTCCTTTTGCATTAATTGCTATCTATAGCAATTTGGCAAAAATAGTCCCTAAGGTTTAAGTGTCGTTGCAAAGTAAGTCCTGTAGAATTAATAACTATCTATAGCAATTTGGCAAAAGTCGTCCCTAAGGTTTAAGTGTCGTTACAAAATAAATCCTTTGTAGCCACGAAAATAGACAAACAAATTTTCCGGTCATTCATCAGTTCCAAATTCACGTCTACAAAAGCAATCCCGCTGCATCTCGCGGGTTTCTACACTCGTTCTAAATAACTTTGCAATAAATTTATTAAATTGTTATGACCAATTTACTAGTATATACACTATAGAGCGAGCAACAGTGTTTGCAACATTAATTGCTAACTTTCGCAAGTTGGCAAAAATAGTCCCTAAGGTTTAAGTGTCGTTGCAAAGTAAGTCCTGTAGAATTAATTGCTATCTATAGCAATTTGGCAAAAATAGTCCCAAAGGTTTAAGTGTCGTTACAAAGTAAGTCCTTTGTAGCCAAGAAAATAGTCCCTAAGGTTTGAATTGTATTTGCAAAGTAGGTCCTTCAAGGACTAACCAAATAAAGTTTGTAGCATTAATTGCTATCTATAGCAATTTGGCAAAAAATAGTCTCTAATGTTTAAGTGTCCTTGCAAAGTAAGTCCTTTCTAGTCACGAAAAATAATCCCTAAGGTTTGAATTGTCTTTGCAACGTAGGTCCTTGAAGGACTAGCCAAATAAATAGACAAACAAATTTTTCAGTCATTCATCAGTTCCAAATTCACGTCTACAAAAGCAATCCCGCTGCATCGCGCGGGTTTCCACACTCGTTACAATCAAGCATAAAGTGTGTCCTAAAAAAATTTGTTAACCACAACTTAAGAGTTGTCATTAGTTAAATCCAAAGTTTAAGCAATATGCATTAGTTGTTAGTATGTGGAAGACTAGCGTAGTGTTTGGTATGTCGTAATCAAAGCCGTAATGGAAAAGATTATTACGATATAATGATCCATTACATCAAAACCATTCCTTAGAGGCCCTCTACTCTTTTTTCATTACGTCTTGTAATGGAATCAAAATTACATAAAACTCCATTATTGATTAACCACATTAAATAAACTTTCTATCATTAATGGGTATTTTAGTCTTTTTATTATCGATTTCATTACGTCGTATAATACAAACCAAACATGATTAATAACTACAATAAATCATTACATTACACTCTTCATTCTATTACATCGTTTATTCCATTCAATTGACATTTCATTCCGTCCTACCAAACGAACCCTAGGAGTCAACAAGAATGTGTTACAACTTTAACTCCACTTCTAACACTAAATTCGTAATCATTTTTTTTGGCATTAATGGATTTTAGTTTTTTTTTTGCACCACCTAAAATAAAATTCACACGCCACTTATTATTATTATTATTATTATTATTATTATTATTATTATTATTATTATTTGTAATTTTATTTTTATTCTAAAACTACGAAATAAAAAATGAACTGAAAATTATAAAGTTTGATAAGTTAAAAATACTAAAATACAAAAAATACGAAGTAGAATACCATAAAAACTGTATTTGTTCTGTTAATAAAATGAGTAAAACTGCTGAAAAAAATGCGAAACAAAAACATAAAGTCAAAATAGTAGATGACAAATTATATGAAAAAAAAAAATAAATAAAATAATAATAATAATAATAATAATTTGTCCTGTCCTGTCAATAAAGCGAATAATAAAAAGGGAATGGCATAGTCTCGATCTTAGGCTGGGCGCCAAGGGAGATAACCCCAATTAGGTGACGAGCCATTCTCACCTTTTCTACCAAGTCATGCGTAAGTTGATGATTTCGATGTTTAATTCAGTGAGCAAGTCACCTTAAGTTACATGGTGTGAAGTGGGCCCTTCTTTTATATTTTATAGTTTTTTATTTGATTTATGAGTGTATGTGTGATATTTAGTGGAGTATATCTTTATAAAGTATGTATTTTAATAAAATTTGAGGTTAAAATGATCATGTTCACAAAAAAGTAATAGAGTAAGAAGAAGAAAAAGCTGAGTTTGCGTCGAAATACAAAATAAAAATATGTATTCCTTGCCTTTTAGGGGTCCCTTGATTCATACACACTTTTGACTTGAACCATACACACTTATAGGTCAAAAGTGTGTATTAATGATTATCTTTTGACCATTTAGATATCATTAAATAATGATTACCTTTTTTTTTTAAATATTAATTAATACATCTTTTTATTTTTTTCTTTAGTTTTGTAATTAATACATGTTATAATTTATTTTGTCTTTCTTTTAGTTTAATTTCTAATTAAATTTTTTTATCGGCGTATTATCATAATACAAATAGTTAACGAAAAATAAATTGTCTATTAAAAAAATAAAAAAACATGTAACAATTGTAATAACTTTATAAAATAAAAAGTCATTAATACATTTGTCTTTCATTCTTAATAATTTGAGTATACATGCGTTGTCTTCATGAATACAATGGGACTACTTTCTTGTAATGGGTTTGAGCCAGACCAAAGCGGAAAATAAATATAATTTTGTGTCGGAGATATACATATAACTGGCCGGTTATAGAGTGAAGCAATAACCAACCCCGTGTTTGTGTGTATCGGCGACCTGCTTGACATGCTGGAGCCGATTAAGTTAACGACCGTTTATTTTATTATTGCAACGTTAGTCTTTATACTAACGACCATTTGTAATTAACTAAAAATTTAATTTTCTTCAAAAAAATTCTTTTCTTATTATTTTAAAATATATGCATGTTTTTTACACACGTTTTATACACACATTTTTATACACATATTTTTATACACGTTTTTATACACGCGTTTTTTTAAAAAAAGTTGTAAATATAATTACTAAATAAAATCATGGAAAAAAAAATAAGAAGTTATAAATATAAGATTAGTGTTTCAAGAAGCTAAGCCTATGACTTCATTTAATAGTCCAACTTAATTATGTATGTCACTGTTTACGAGCAAATGATATTTGCCCAATTATCAATGTTAACTGTTTAGTGTATTTAGTAGTATCTTTGACCTATTATAAGTATTAAAGTAGTCAAAGTGTGTATGAAACTAATGAGCCGACTTTTAGCCTTATAAGAATGTGTATTTTAATGACGTTCTTTTTCCTCGGATCCCACGCATAAGTATCACAAAGGAACATCAAAATGACTACATCATAGACTGGGCTACACACTTGGGTGGTGTTTGTTTTCTGAAATATGCCTCTTAACAGTCTCTTAATCTGACTTGTTCAGACATTTTGGCCGTTCAGACCGTTTGTTTTGTTTTTCCCGTTCAGACGCAGTTAAAGACAGTAAGATCTTAAAGGTATAGACCTGAGAGGTGTGTCTTAATGACTCTTGTTGCCTCTTGTTGACACAAAAATAACCAAAAAAAAAATTAGTACGAGCCATCAAATGTGCGGTTCAAACATGAGTTTTTTTTTTCGTTCAGATGCGGTCAGATTCAGATATTTACGCCTCAGATTCAAATTCAGATGTGCGATTCAGATTCAGATTCAGAGTCTCTTAAAAAACAAACACCACCTTACTAATTTAACGATAGATTACTCTTGACCAGCATATCTATAGATTAGGCAACTAGAAAAAAAAAAACTATATCGTTGTCGTATTTTACCATGTCTCTAAACTTAATGTTAGAAAAAAATTGTTAAAAAATGTTGTCACTCCATATGAAAACAAATAAAACAACCACCGCTTGTACCCATTTTTTATTTTTATTCTAAAAAAGTGATCGATTCTCGTAAAACGTGTATTGCCCACACTGCCCCACATCATCACCAACAAAAGAATGAGTGCTCCTTTTTGCATTTGCCCCCCTCAAAGTTTGTACACTTGATAAAACACCATAAACTTTACCCTTTGTTTTTATGAAAAATTCAGGTGATAATAAATTTTCTATTTTTGGGTGGAGACATGAAGCGTGTATCTTCTTCTACTTAACTTGCCTTTTAAAAATGTTTTTGGATCATATTCTCTCTTTAACTTTTCATCATCTGTGTTATTAAAAATATCTTTGACTATTAAAAAAAAGAAAATAAAAATAAAAGTTTCGAGTTTGCTATCTGGCAAAAGCTTTCCGCAAAGAAAGCAAAAATTGGTGGCAACAAAAGGGAGAGGGTGGGCTTTCCGCAAAGGTGTCACTTTTGCCTTTGGCAAATGCACCACACCGCGCAACCTTATTAAGCTATATTGCACTTTTTGTGTGCTTAAGGATATAGTTTTATGCGAGCTTTGTTTTTGTAACATTTTAGCGTCAACTATTTTTAATAGTTCAAAAGAGCTTATAATGTATTAAAAATCAATTTTGTACGAGATTCGTAATTTTTACTTTATGTTTGTCAAAATATATAATGAAAATTAGACAGGCTTGATACAACTTCCTGAATGTATATGAAAATTAGATAACATGAATTCAAGTTCTTAGAGAGCAATATGCAAGGTGCGATTCGCATGTTATTGGGTTTGTTTTGCCCAATGGCACCTTAATAGCATGCCACAGTGCAACGCCTTTATGGTGTCATTAGCTTTTTGCTACGCAAACCATGAGCATGATTGGGGTTTTATTTTGTTAGTAAATGAGGTGTTTTATTGAGATTTCTTTTATAAAACTCACCATCGGTAACAATTATTGAGTATTATTGCTAAAGAGCGTATTTTAGTTATTGAAATGTTATTAACAAAATGCTAAAATAACAAATTATTAATAACACTTAGGCTAGACACAGTGGCGAACTAGTTCGTCGGTGCCACATCAGCTTTCTCTCTCCGACGACCTAGTTGCCACAGTGGTGAGTGGTGACCCGAGATTTTTTTTTTTTTTTTTTTTTTTTTAATTCAAATATTTTTAAAAACAAAATTAAACTTCATTAATAAAAATACTTAACATTACAACAATAATTAAAAACTTAAACTAATAAAACGTAGACGTTACAATACTTATTAAAAACTGAAAAATCACAAAAACTCTTCATCGTCAGTTACGTCTTCGTCACTTTCGTCTTCGCCTTCAATCTCTTGATTGCCTGCATTTCCACGGTTTCTCCAAATGTGTTCGACCAAATCAGATTTTACGTTTAGATGAGTTGATCGATCCGTTAACTCCTGAGTAACTACTAAGGATTCTGCATGGGATCTTACCGGATCATGATCACGGTGGCCCTCTTGTGGAAACCATGTAGGACAAATCGCCCGCTGCTTGTATTTGATGATCATATTATGTAATATGATGCATGTATACACAATATCTTCGAGATCCTGTTTATGCAGCCCTCGAGCCGGAACTTTAAGCATTTTCCACTTCTTCTTCAACACACCGAAAGCTCGTTCCACATCTTTCCTCGCTGCTTCGTGCTTCCTCTTGTACAATATTCTTTTTTCATCACCAGTAGGAGGATTTGAAATGGACTTAATAAGAACAGACCATTCCGGATATATCCCGTCAGTAAGATAATATCCCCTTTTGTAAGCAACATCGTTAGCCTCGAATTCAAGTTCCGCTGCTCTCCCATATTTGATATCATTGAAAACAGGGGAACGATATAAAACGTTTATATCGTTATTCATCCCGGAGACACCAAAGAACGCATGTCAAATCCATAAATCTTGGGAGGCGACCGCTTCCAATAAAATGAATTGATGTGGCCCGTGATCACCCCTAGCATATTGACCTCTCAAACTATTTGGGCAATTCTCCCAAGGCCAACCTGTACAATCAATGCTTCCCATCATCCCAGGAAACCCATGCTTATGCTCGTGATGAGCATATAATCTTTCAAGGTCCGAATACGTGGGCTTTCGCAAATACTCAGCACCATATAACTCCATGATAACCGTGCAAAAGTTACGGAGACAATCGCGTGCTGTTGTTGCAGCCACTTGCAGACACTCGTCAAGAGAATCAGGAACTGCCGCATATCCCAATTGACGAATTGTCGCAGTACACTTGACCAATGGAGAAATACCAAGTAGCCCTCTACAATCAGAAGTTTGTTGAAAATAAGGAGAATGATTGGTTACCTCTTGCACAATTTGAGTAAATAGGTCTCGGGGCATCCGGAACCACCGACGGAATGTTTTTTCGTCATACAACGGTTCTTCGAAGAAGTAAGCGGCAACTAAACGATTATGAGCACCTACACGATCCCTATCCGTGTGGTTTCGTTGAGCCTTTGGCAGTAACGCTTGGTAAGTGTCCCAAGCATATTGCGTAAACTCCATGAACTCCGTAAAATCGCTCATAACTTCTTCCTCGTCGGAAGACGAAGAATTAAAAAATAACTCGTAAGACATAATTATCAAAATGTGTTTGAAAGTGTTTATGAGAAGTTGTTTGAAATTGTGTGTTTAAAAATGTGTTTGAGGTTGGTATTTATAATGTTGTAAAAGTGGTAAAGTTTTGAAAAAGTGGGAAAGATTTGGGTTGTGAGACTCGGTTGTCTCCTCAACCGAGTTGCATGTTCTTCTCTCCTCAACCGACGACAACCCAAGTGCCCACAATGGGAGAACCTTGCTCGACCTTGTGCTTCAACCGACGACAACCGGCCCCTCTGTAGCCGGCCTTATTGTGTGTTACTAGACCTAGTCACCTAGCTCATGATGTTTGACTTTGACAATTGACTCAAAAGACTTTCGTAATACACCAACTAAAATATTTATGTGAGTAAGTCACATGCATGCATGCCCCCTACATCTCTTGGGATAAAACGTCATATTCATTAATTTTGCTTCACTTATTTTTTGACGTGTCTCCAACACTATAATAACTGTTTTTATGTATAAACTACTTGTTCCTAATCAAAAGCCATGAACCCTAAAGGTAGTTTGTCCTACTTTTACTATTGGTTTGCTACTATATGGTACTTTAGGAAGAACCGCTAAAGTAATAGAAAACTGGTTTAGATCAATAGAAAACCATTAAGATGGTGTTTAATTAAATTCAACTAAATTAACTTAATAAAAAAATTTAGCAAACGAGCCTTAAGACACTCTAGTTTGACTAAGGGCTTGTTTGTTAACATTTTCTATTAAGTCATGTTTAATTAAGAGATAACTTAATGCATACATTTTCGATTTTATTACTTAATATTTTAAGTCATCTTTCTCTAGTCAGAAATAAACAGTTTTCATATAACTTAGTGAATTCAATTTTTCATATTAAGTTAATTAAATCAAATTTTAACCGTAATAATAATAATAGAGTGAATTGTAGTTTTGTGATAACAACCCACGAAACTTCCAAGATCCGCATGGAGCACCAATTACCAAGTAAAAGTGAAAAGATGTTATTGAAATAATACTCCAACATAACAATATCCTAAATGTGCCTTTAAAATAAAGAGTTTTGTTAACGACAACCCTATAGGTTGTAGTTAAACATTCCTAAATTAACAAATTAACATTAAATAAACACCAAACATACCATGTTTATCATCACATTCCATGTTTAAAATGAATAAATGTGTATAATTATGGAATATACTAGTTCATTTAATGTTAATTTGTTAATTTAAGAGTGCTTAACCACAACCCACATGGTTGTTGTTAACAAAACCCTTAAAAAAATAGACTTATTAAATACACTGTCATTAATGATTAATCCATCATCTTGTACCCAATACTATTTGAAAGTTGAAACTAGTAAGGGGATGTTTTGGTTATATTTGTAAATTCTAGAACTATAATGAAAATATTATGTAAAGAATTTTGATTAGTGAGCATATTTAGAACGGCTACTTTTTATGCTTTTTGGGTGCAAGATTTGGGAATTTTGGATTTAAGCGAATCCAACGTTTGGAACTTTATAACTTTCCAAAAATGCCCACGCTTGTGTCTATTTTATACAGTCGTACCACCAAGACATCAGCTAAATGACGAAACTACCTTTTCTTATCCCACAAGTATCACCACATTTCAGGGGCTTATTAGTAATTTACAAAGCCAACCACCTCATGTACTCCAGCATAAAATGGTCCATCAAATTGATCATATCGTGTCCTTTTTGTAATTTTGATCATATTTGTCGGTTGATAGTAAAAGCAGCGAAGTTAAGGTTAATAAATCAACATTGTTTAGATTGGTGATTGATTTCGAAATTCTAACTGATTTAACTTTAGGAAAAAGATTTGGTTTGCAAGAATATAAGCCAAAGTGCATGTGTGATGAAAGAGAATTAATTTGAACCATTTTAAGATTGATTGAAATTTTGTATGATATTGGTATTTTGCTTGAAGTACATTAAAATGTAAGTTGGAGTGTGCAGATCATCTCGTGTGACAAAATGACATTGTATTTAATGGTATGTGAGTATTTTATTAATAAAAAAAGATATTTGTTGAGACAAAAGTTTGTGAAGCTTTGCCTCTATTGATAGAAAATAGAGTAAATTGCAAAAATCGTCCCTAAAGTTTGGCCAAATTGCACGTTTCGTCCCAAACGTTTGGTATGTGCAAGGATCGTCCATGTGGGAAACTTTTGGGGCAAAAATCGTCCCTGGCCTACATTAAATGACTTAAATACCCTTCTCTCTATATTACTTTTCAGTTTCTTGCACCAATGGTCCCTGTGTTTCGCCAGGTTTTGCAAATTTAGTCCATTTTTTTATTTTTTTTTTATTTAACTTTTAGTATTAGTATTATTTTTTTATACGTTTTCGTCCGTTTTTTTAAGTTTTTGTCATTTTTTCTTACGTTTTTGTCCGTTTTTCTCATGTTTTTTCCGTTTTCATACGTTTTTTTTCCGTTTTTCTTACGTTTTTGTCCGTTTTGTCCCTTTTTTTTTTACATTTTTGTCTGTTTCGTACCTTTTTGCCCGTTTTTCTCACGTTCTTCCGTTTTCATATGTTTCGTTCGTTCTTTTTTCGTTTTTTGTATGTTTTTCTCACATTTTTGTCTGTTTTCATACGTTTTTATCCGTTTTGTCCGTCTTTTTTACGTTTTTGTCTATTTTTCTCACGTTTTTTCCGTTTTCGTACGTTTTTGTCCGTTTTTCTTACGTTTTATCCATTTTCATACGTTTTTGTCCCCTTTTCTTACATTTTTTCTGTTTTCATACGTTTTTGTCTTTTTTTTATACGATTTCGTTCGTTTTTTATACGTTTTCGCCCGTTTTCTTACGTTTTCATCCATTTTCGATCGCTTTTCTTACGTTTTTGTTCCTTTTCTTACGTTTTTTCCGTTTTCATACGTTTCACCCGTTTTTATAACGGGTGACATGTATGAAAACCGTTTAAAAACGGGTAAAATGGATATGAAAACGGAAAAAAAAAAAACGTGAAAACGGAAAAATAAAACGTGAGAAAAAAACGGTAAAATGGATATGAAACCGTTTAAAAACGGGTGAAAACGTATAAAAACGTATAAAAATGGACGAAAACGTATGAAAACAGAAAAAACGTATGATAACGGAAAAACGTAAGAAAAACGGACAAAAACGTACGAAAACGGAAAAAACGTGAGAAAAACAGACAAAAACAGACAAAAACGTGAGAAAACCAGACAAAAACGTAAAAAATAGGACAAAACGGACAAAAACGTAAGAAAACGGACAAAAAGTATGAAAACGGACAAAAATGTGAGAAAAACGGACAAAAACGTAAGAAAAACGGACAAAAACGTAAGAAAAACGTACGAAAACGGAAAAAACGTGAGGAAAACAGACAAAAACGTAAAAAACGTAAGAAAAACGGACAAAAACGTAAAAAAAATGGACAAAAACGTAAGAAAAAAGGACAAAAACGTAAAAAACGGACGAAAACGAATAAAAAAATAATACTAATATTAATAGTTAATTAAAAAAAATTAAAAAAAAAATGACTAAATTTGCAAAACCTGGCGAAACACATGGACCATTGGTGCAAGAAACTGAAAAGTAATAGAGAGAGAAGGGTATTTTAGTCATTTGATCTAAGCCAGGGACGATTTTTGCCCCAAAAGTTTCCCACATGGACGATCCTTGCACTTTCCAAACGTTTGGGACGAAACGTGCAATTTAGCTAAACTTTAAGGACGATTTTTGCAATTTACTCTAGAAAATAAAAATATGCAACTTTGTGTGTTTCACTTGATATACAAGTTAGCAAATTTGAGCATCAATAAGTATATTTTCTATGATGTTTAAATCTAAATCACGTTATCTAATGTATTCTTATGTGTTAGGAATACATCATGCTTCAGTTAGACGAAGTTCATGTAATTACTGATTATGTCATTTAATCAAGATACTCAACTACATACAGCGGCGGAGTTAGAAATTTTTGCTCGAGATGACACATTTGATAATTTTTAAAAACTACATTACAAAATGGTTATTAAGAGGGGCAAATTACAAAAAAAAAAAAAAAAAAAAATCTAAATATTTTAAAAAATTTACATTACAATTTTTTTTCTTCTAGGAGACACGTGACCTTCGGAACCCCTCCTTATCTCCGCCCATGACTACATATGTAGTAGTTGGTTGGTTACACAATACTTTCACTTACAAAATTTAGAGTTTGGTGTAATTTAAAATTAATTGATTAGTTGAAATTGAGGAATGAGAAAGGAGATGATAATGCTCAAAAAGAATGCAATGGTTATTCTTTTGTATTTGTAGTTGCTTGGTTGAGTAATACGGTTTTTGTTTTATACAACACTTCTAACCATAGTTGTCAGGATCCCGATCCTGATCTTATGATCTTACGATTTTACGATACTGCAAAGCAAAAACGATCCGGATCCTACATAGGATCTTTGCAAGCTTAAGATCTTAGAGGATCCCGATCTTGACTATACGATCTTACGATCTAATCCGATCCGATCTTACTTTTCTCGGATTACAAACTAAAAAACTACAAATTTATGGGTTGTTTGTTTGTAGAATTCAAAAAACAACATGTTAATCTTTTTAAGCATTTTATAATTATAATTTAGGACAACATTTATATGAAACATTCATAGTATTTTGTGGTTATAATGTATTAGAATTTATAGATTTTTATAAAATTACATAAACTATTAAGAAATAACATTGGAGTAGGATCTTAAGATCCCGATCCGATCTTACAATCACGATCTTGCAAAGATGAAAACGATCCTGGGTAAGATCCCGATCTTGACAACCTTGCTTCTAACCTATAAAGCTTTTCTTACAAAAAAAGCAAACATCAAAGCTAACATCCAACATAAGCTTATTGAATTAAACAACTGTTGGGATAATTACTGATCCGAGCATATGGACAGTCGAAGAGTCTCCAAGCAAGTGGGACGTTCACAACTCTAGTCTAATTAGGATTCTTATTTTTAGCTTTTAAGATAAGGACTTTTCTACTTAATTAGAGTTGTAATAGGAATAGGAGAGCTCATTCTAAAGTCCTATATAAACAATCCAAACGAGCACATAGTTTGGGAAGTGTACTTGATATCAGTTTTTGTAAACTAGTCTTTTCTGATTATTGGAGAGCGAGTTCCATATTTTCTGTTTCTGTTTGTGAAGTTCGATCCTGTGTGGCTTTTATTTGGTATCAAGAGCCAGGTTGCAAGGCAATCCAATCGACCAAGGGTTATCAAGCAAGGATCGACCAAGGGTTGTAAAGCAAGGATCGACCAAGGGTTTATCAAGGCACAATCGACCTGGTTTACTTGGGCAGGAAGTAAATCACTCGACCTCTAGAACCTAGGGCTGGAAGTCGAACAAACAACACCTGTAACTTACAAAAGACGTACAAGAAGGATGGTGCAAGGCGAGTCGAGTCAACCACCTCCTGTTGAACATTCTAAAACAGCTCTTCAATGTCCAATGTTAACAAGCACAAACTATAACATATGGGCAATAAGAGTCAAAGCGGTATTCCGAGTCCATGGAATACTCGATGCACTGGAACCAACGGAAGGAACACAAGTTGTTGCTAAGCAAGATCACATGGCAGTGGCGTTACTCTTCCAGGCGATTCCAGAAGAACTTGTTTTTCAAGTTTCACAATTCAACACAGCCAAAGAAATCTGGGGAGCTTTGAAGACCAGGTATGTGGGTGTTGATCGGGTTCGAGACGCAAGGTTGCAAACCTTGGAGACGGAATTCGAATCTTTAAAGATGAAAGTCAACGAATCAATCGATGACTTTGCGGCTAGGTTGGGCAAAATTGTAATTGAAGTCAACAGCTTGGGAACAGTTTATGAAGACAAGAAACTTGTTAAGAAGCTGCTTGCATCCGTTCCGGATAGGTATGTTGCAATTGTTGCCTCAATAGAACAATTTGCTGACTTGAATACTATGTCTTTTCAAGAAGCAATTGGAAGGTTGAAAGCTTTTGAAGGAAGAATGAAGGGTGTTGACACCACTTCTGAAGATCAAGGCAAGTTGATGTTCGGAAGGGCTGAAAGATATGATAAGAAAGGTCGAGGAAGGAATTCCTCTGGTGGCAACGGTAAAGGTCAAAACTTTTCTTCTCAAAACAAATCTCGTGGTAGTGGTCAAGCTAATAACCACAACCGTGGAAACCAAAACAACTCCGGGAGCAATACGGATCAAAAGAAGAACAAAAGTCGAGACCTTTCAAAGATTCAATGCTTCAGATGTGATGAATATGGTCACTTTGCTTCTAATTGTCCCGAACGCCGTGTACAAAAAGAAAAGCATGAAGCAAACCTTTTGAAAACGGAGGATGATGATGACCCGACACTTTTTATGATGAAAAGCGTTCAAGAAGTAGTTTTCTTGAATGAAGAAAATATTATCCCAAACCAATTGAATACTAAGCCAAACGAGGAAGACACTTGGTATTTGGATAATGGAGCAAGTAATCACATGACGGGGATCCGAGAATATTTTTCGGAGTTGAATGAGAATATCTCCGGCAGAGTGAAGTTTGGTGATAACTCCTACATCGAGATAAAAGGGAAGGGTTCGATAATCATTGAAGGGAAAACGGGTGAGCAAAGGTTGATCACTGGAGTCTATTACCTACCCGAGCTAAAAAGCAACATAATTAGTCTTGGGCAAGCTACCGAAGGCGGATGTGACATTCGTATGAAAGGTAACCTTCTTACTATGCGCGACTCAGATGGCAAGCTTCTGATGAAGGTTCCTAGAACAAGTAATAGACTTTACAAGATAAAGCTCCAAGTTGGAAGTCCGGTGTGTCTCAAAGCAAAGATGGAAGATGATGCTTGGTTATGGCATGCTAGGATGGGTCACATTAATTTCGAGACGATGGAATTAATGGCAAGGAAGGGCATGGTTGAAAATTTGCCAATAATTCATCAAGAGAACAAGTTGTGTGAATCTTGCTTGGTAGGAAAACAAACCAAGAAGGCGTTTCCTAAAGCTGCAAAATTTAAGGCAACACATTCTCTTCAACTTATACATGCCGACCTATGTGGACCAATTTCTCCACCATCCATAGCGGGCAACAGGTACATATTTGTTCTTATTGATGACTTCTCACGCTTTATGTGGACTTTTACCTTGAAGGAAAAAGGAGAAGCATTTGAATACTTCAAAAAGTTCAAAGCTTTAGTTGAGAAGAAGTCGGGAAAGAAGATTATAACCCTAAGGACCGATAGAGGAGGTGAGTTCACTTCAAAAGAATTTACCAACTTTTGTGAAAACGAGGGTATAACAAGACATCTAACCACTCCCTACACACCACAACAAAATGGAGTCGTGGAAAGGAGAAACCGGACTCTTATGGGAATGACTAGAAGCATCTTGAAAGCACGAGACGTACCAAACTACATGTGGGCTGAAGGAGTCAGACACGCCACATTCTTGATTAATAGAGTTTCAACTCGAGCTCTAGTTAATCAAACTCTATACGAGGCTTTCAAAGGAAAAAAGCCTAACTTGGAGGGTTTGCGGGTATTTGGATGTGTGGCTTATGCAACGGGAACAAGGCCATATTTACATAAGTTAGACGACAGGTCAACACGACTCATTTACATCGGAAACGAGCCAGGTACAAAAGGTTTTCGACTGTTCAATCCAAGACTAAAGAAGATAGTGGTATGTCGTGATGCGGAGTTTAATGAGGAACTTGGCTGGAAGTATGTTGCTGGAAGCGAATCACACGAGCTAAACCCAGGTATGTTTATCATAGAATGGCACGGTTCTATTGATACGGGTTGTGGATTTGTTAACCCAGGTGTGACCGATGAAGTTGAGGCTGAAGATCAAGAGGCTGAAAATCATCATGATGTTGATGAAAATCAACCGGTCAATACCGAACAAGAAGATCAAATCGAGGCGGGTAATGACCCTAATCCTGTGACAGAAACTCAACCAATTATGAGGCGTTCTTCGAGGGTTTCAACTAGGCCAACAAGATTTAATGACTTTATCATGGGGTCTAGTTCTAGAACCTCAGTTGTTAATGAAGATCAAAATCTGCTTTTGATTGAAGATGATGAACCAAGAACGTACCAAGAAGCAAAAGATTCAAGCAAGTGGAAGTTTGCTATGAAACAAGAGGTTGAGTCTATCGAGAAGAATGATTCATGGGAATTAGTTGAAGCTCCGGTTAATATTAATCCCATTGGATTAAAGTGGGTGTTCAAAATTAAGAGAAATCCGGATGGTTCAATTAATAAGTTTAAAGCTCGGTTAGTAGCAAAGGGTTATGCTCAAAAGGAAGGAATTGACTATGACGAGGTATTTGCGCCCGTAGCACGGATTGAAACGGTGCGTTTATTGATCTCATTGGCCGCAAAAGAAGCATGGGAGCTACATCATCTGGATGTAAAGTCAGCTTTTTTACATGGAGAACTAAAAGAGCAAGTGTTTGTTACACAACCGGAGGGGTTCGTGAAGAAAGGAAGATCTACAAGTTGAAAAAGGCGCTTTATGGACTTAAACAAGCCCCAAGGGCGTGGAATACAAAACTTGATAGAGAACTCAAGCAAATATCGTTCAAACGATGTCAACACGAACAAGCGGTGTATGTGAAGAAGACAAACAAGTCAATCTTGATTATTGCGGTCTATGTAGATGATCTTTTAGTAACCGGTTCGAAGCTTAGCGAAATTGGTGAATTTAAGAGACAAATGCAAGAAAGGTTCGATATGAGTGATTTGGGAAAATTGAGCTATTATCTTGGCATTGAAGTAAAGCAAGAGGATTCGAGTATCTCAATAAGTCAAGCGGGCTATGCAAAGAATATCTTAAAAGATGCTGGAATGCATGAAGCGAATCCTACTCAATGTCCATTAGAACCTGGAATGAAGTTAAGCTTGGATAAGGAAGGAAAACCAGTTGATGCAACTTTGTATAGACGACGAGTTGGCTGTCTAAGGTATTTACTACACACACGACCTGATTTATCTTATTCGGTTGGTTTGGTTAGTCGTTATATGCAAGAACCAAAAGAATCACATATGGCAGCTGTGAAACAAATACTAAGGTATATCCAAGGTAGTTTGAATTTTGGAGTGCGATATAACCAAGAGAAAACCAAGGAGTTAGTGGGGTTTAGTGATAGTAGTTTTGCTATGGACCAAGATGATGGTCGAAGCACAACTGGGCACCTATTTTATCTAGGTAAATCACCTATCACTTGGTGCTCACAAAAGCAAAACACGGTGGCTCTATCGTCTTGTGAAGCCGAGTTCATGGCTGCAACCTCAGCCGCGTGTCAAGGGATATGGTTACGTGGGTTGTTGAGTGAAATAACCGGAATGGAAGAGAAAGTGGTGGTTTTATTTGTTGACAACAAATCGGCTATTGCACTTATGAAAAATCCAGTCTTTCACGGGAGAAGCAAGCATATAAACACACGTTATCATTTTATCCGAGAGTGTGTTGAAAGAGACCAAGTACAAGTTGAGTTTGTAAGAGGTGAGTTGCAGCGTGCTGATATTCTGACGAAAGCTCTCGCAAGGATTAAGTTCAAGGAGATGCAAGAGTTACTCGGAGTTGAAGACCTCCCTATCTCGAGTCAGAAATTAGGGGGGTGAATGTTGGGATAATTACTGATCCGAGCATATGGACAGTCGAAGAGTCTCCAAGCAAGTGGGACGTTCACAACTCTAGTCTAATTAGGATTCTTATTTTTAGCTTTTAAGATAAGGACTTTTCTACTTAATTAGAGTTGTAATAGGAATAGGAGAGCTCATTCTAAAGTCCTATATAAACAATCCAAACGAGCACATAGTTTGGGAAGTGTACTTGATATCAGTTTTTGTAAGCTAGTCTTTTCTGATTATTGGAGAGCGAGTTCCATATTTTCTGTTTCTGTTTGTGAAGTTCGATCCTGTGTGGCTTTTAACAACAACATTAAAAGACATACAATGATAAGTTACCTCAAAACAAATAGCGTGGACAACGACAATGAACAACTACAATATAAAAAGTAGCGCTGAAGGACATTAATAAACATCAAATTCGTGACTTTGCTAATTTTTGAAAACTTTAGGGGCCGTTTAGTTGGTGAAAAATTTTCCTGTTTTTCCGTTTCTAAATTCCTAGAGAATGGAGTGGTTTTTCTTCTCTAGAGAAGAGTTGAGAAATGTGAAAATCCGTTTAGTTGGAGTTATATTTTTCCTTTTTTTCTAAAATGAAAAGTTGTTTAGTTGAAGGTGGAGGATGGAGAATGGAAGATGTGTGATAAAAGTGTAAGGTGAAAGGAAATGGTGTTATTATTTTGGAAATGAAAAAAGTGAAAAGGGTGTAATGTTATTTTCATTTTTTCTATTACAAATTGGAAAATGAGAATTTCATATTTTTGGAAAATTATTGGAAAAAAGTGCGACTAAACGGATTTTCAGTTTTTCTCTTTTCATATGAAAAATTTTCTAGAAAAATGGAGTATTTCTCTCCAACTAAACGGCCCCTTAGATACCCAATACAAGGCACGCAGTTATATAAAATAAGCCAAATAGAGAAAAATATATATACATATAAATATCTACGGTGCGCTACAAACAAATTGTCGAAACTTAACTATGAGAATCAAGGCATCTAAGAAAGGATAAATATGAATTGGTGACCGAAATGAAAAAAATAAATGTAGGATGTATATGTAGATGTGCAACAATAAAGAAAAATCATGCCATAAAAATATAGGTTGTGTAGATGTAATTTTTTTTTTTCTTTTTTTTTCTTCCCTATTTTTAATTAGTAAGGAATGCAATATTACTAACTACTATTGCATTATCTTTTGCCAACCATCATTTTTATTACCTTTCTTATTCATTAAGCTCCATAACCTTTAACTAAGTATGCCCTTAGCTTTTTAAATCAATAAGAAAGTATTTGACTATTGACTCATACGCTCGTAGTTGACTAATGTTTGGTGAAAACCACTTCTTTTCCATACCATTATACTCTTCTTACATTATCGTTAGTTTTTTCTCGACGACTAAAACGTGATACACTATCATCTACTCCTTTCTTTATTTTCGAGTTATTATACTCCATGATAATTGGTGCGTGATTTTGTTTTGTGTCGATTGATGAATAAAGAAAGTTGTGTTGACGGGCATTGTTTAGAAAAACAAGAACGGTAGAAAAACAAACATCAAAATTTTGTTTTAAAACACCTTTTTACTGCTTTTTTTAATTTAGAATAGAAGCAAATGTTTAAAGGTTTTTTTATTTTAAAAGACAACACTAACTAAGAATGTTGTCAATATTTATTTACTAATTACGTTCATTATGCTTGATAAACGACAACTCTGCAATTTGAGAAACTTGTAAGTCAAGTTATTATTGATCTTTTTTGGGGTCATATTGTATTTAAAAGTTACGTCTATTTTCTCAATTTTTCGTTTTAAGAAAAGACTTCAACGTAGAAAAGAAATCTCATTTCTAGAATTATTATCCAAAAATAGAAGATTAGGTAAATTCTGAGAATCAATATTTTTGATAGCCAAGGGGATGATAGAACATCGTCAACCTATGCAATGATGTGACAATACAACTTCTACATGATTCTTTTTATGGAGAAATCTAAGTAAACAAAAAAAAACTAAGATCCCACATCATATTCCATTTAATAAACTCTTTCGGTGCTAAGTTCAAAAAAAAAAAAAAAAACTCTTTCGGTGCAAGTAAAAGTAAGAAAAATAAAGATATATTTCCATAAAATATATTATCTAAAGATCTAAACACGAGCAAGATATCTTATATTTATAGAAAGTTATTCGAGCAAGACATCTTATATTTAGAGAAAGTTATCCATTTTTTTTAATCAACATTCGTCTTTTTTTCAATTTCTGTCTCATTTTGCTCTTTTACTCGTCTAAGAAAAGTCTATACAAACTGAGCAAAAAAACTTGTATTAACATTATCATTATCAAATAATAGGCAATCTTATATAAAAATACACTAGCAGAGTACCCGCGCGTTGTGGCGGTCGGTAACCTGTAATTAAAATTTTCGATGCATATTTTTTGTGATGATAGCTTTATAGATGACAAAAAATTTAGATGGTGGTTTATGTGCGAGTTGAGAGATAACTAAGATGTGTGTAAATGTTTTAGATGTGCGTGTAATAGATATGAAATGGTTTGTGTGAATTTATATGGTGGATACGGTTAAACGTTTTAATATATCATTGACCCGAGCATTTATTAGTTTTGGTGGTTTTGTTTCATAGCAAAAGTAACATATTTTCACATTATGTAAGTGAGTTGTCTTAAAATATTATGTCTTCTATTTCGAGGAGATCCCAAATACATTGTAATGTAGTATATATATAAATATAAATTATTGAAAATAAAACCACAAAAGCCGATTGTTCACGAAACTTGATCCCTCAAAAAGTCCATTCTTCACATTACATTTAGCCATTTAGGGTTTAGTATTATGGCTAGTAAATTTGCTCTCTCTTTTTATATCGATTCCAAAATCAAGCTAAATTATTTTCTCAATTTTTGTTATTTGATTATATTCTAATACAAAAGTTTTCCTTGAAGAATTACCACTTACTATAAACCATAGCTCACATGTTTTGTACGAATGTGGACCACAAAAAAAAAACTCCATTGTAAAGGAAAATAAAAGAATAGATCAACATGTAAAAAACATCTGTGTTCAAACTCTACAAACATGACACCGTTACATTTTTATGAGCACTTTTATGGCCTAAAAAATGATACAACTCAAAAAGATCTAAAAAAAAGGTTACATTTCTATGTACAGAATAATAATTTTACAAACTATAAGGGTTTTAACTTCTAAGCTGTCGGCAACTTGTCCTTTTATTCATTAGGTTCAAGTGTCCAACAAACAAGTTCACCCCACTTCAAAGGTCTATTCTGCAACTAATTACAAGTCAAAGATTAGTGTATGTGCGCTTGTACGATAAAACAGTTAAACTGGATTTGCAACATCATATACTGATATACATACATTTTTTTTAGAATTAATTACATAAATGGTCCCCGTGATTTGTCGTGTTTTACGGATTTAGTCCTTAAACTTTTTTTTGCGGATCTCCTCCCTATGGTTTGACTCGTTACGGTTTTGGTCCCTTGACCATTTTTCTGTTAGTTTGACCGTCAAGTATAGTTAAAATGACACTTATACCCTCGTTTGTCGTAGCATATGGTCCTTGTGGTTTGTCCCGTTTTTTTTAACTATTTAATTAACATTAGTATTAAATTTTTAATTCATTTCTTTCTAATTTTTTTTTTATTTCTTATCACATATTTAGCCAAAATTTTCTTAATTTTTTTTTAAAAAACCTATGTCAAACCTTTAAAACTTTAAAAATATAATTAACACAATATTTTCTTAAATTCAAAAAACCTACCTTTACAACTTTAAAAACCTTTAGTTTTTTTTAAATAGATTATGTCAAAACTTTAAAAACATTATTTTGTAACAAATAAAAAATCTAATATTCTAACATTTTTTTAATTTAATATTTTAATTTTTTTTAATTATTTAACAGATTAAACTTTTTATAATTTAAAACAATTTTTTTTATTAAAAAAATTTAAATATTGACGGATTATGTCAAAACTTTTACAGAAATTATGTCAACTTTTTTTGTCAAAACATTCTTATAAAAGAAATCTCGTAAAAATTATTTATAATATCATAAAAATATCGTAAAAAAAATTTATAAAAAAAATCTCGTAAAAAGTTTTATAAAAAATCTCGTAAAAGTTATTAATAATATCATAAAAAATCTCGTAAAAAAATTTTATAAAAAAAATCTCGTAAAAAATTATATAAAAAAAATCTCGTAAAAATTATTAATAACGAAATTTTTTAAAAAGCTTTTTATGAAAATTTTATAAACAAAAAATCTCGTAAAAAGTTCGAAAAGATTTTAAAAAATCTGTCAAAAAGGTTTAAAACAAATATATGAAAAACTTACTTAAAAATTTCGGACAAAAAATTTTTTGAATAGAAAAATTATTAATAATATCATAAAAATCTCGTAAAAAAAATTATACAAAAAAATCTCGTTAAACATTTTATAAAAAAAATTCGAACAAAAAAAATTTTGAAAAAAAAAAATTAATAATATTAACTAAATAGTTGAATAAATAATAAATAAAAAAAGTAGAGACCAAATTCGTGATATGCTACAAACCACAGGAGCCATGTAATAGACGGGTATTTCTGTCAATTTAGCCATTTAAACAGACACTTGACGGTCAAACTAAAAAAAAAGTGATAAAGGGACCAAACTCGTAATGGATCAAAACCATAAGAATGAGATCCGCTAAAAATAAAGTGTAGAGATTAAATCTGCAAATTAATTATTTTTTTTTATTATAAACTAATCCTTAACCTTCAAAATTTTCCACAAAAACATTTCCAATTTTCAATACAATAGTAATTAACTTCAAACCTATTGTGTAGGGATGGCAATTCGGGTCGGGTTCGGGTTGGCGGGTTCGGGTTGTCAGGTTGGCGGGTCAGAAAATCCCAACCCAAACCTGACCCATTTAAATCATCGGGTCAGCTATGTCAACCCTAACCTGTTTAGACATAACCCGAACCTAACCCATTTAACCCGTATATATACTTGGGTCAGCGGGTTAAATAGGTTACACGGGTTGAATATGTTTAATGGGTTAAATCGGTTAAGCGGATTTCTTGTTGACACATTTAACCCTTTTTATATACAAAATTTGGCACATTACACGCGTTAAACAGGTTAAACATGTTGTTGGGTCGACCCATTTAACACATTTAACCCGCACAATAAAATATAAATAATTTTGAGATTATGAAAAAAAAATCTTAAACGGGTTGGCGGGTCGACCCACTTATTTTATTCCCAAATCGAACCTGACCTGTTTAATAAACGGGTTGGATAGGTCGACCCAAACCTGACCCGGAATCTAATAGCACAACCTGAACCTGTTAATTTTCGTATCAGTTTCAGGTCGGGTTTCGTGTCAGGTCAGAAATTGCCAACCCCTACTATTGTGTGCAAATATAAGTGCAAAAACAATGGTGTAACCTAAAACACCCACGTATCACATTATATTTCAAAGTCAACCACATATAGATCTAGATATTTCTCCATTAACCTCTTTCCTATCTCACGTATCCCATAACCAAAGCCCGATTCTCCTCATTTTATTTGCAAATCTACACCATATCTATATGAATTCAACTGACCAGATATACTTTTCGGCTGATGTTTATTCAAATCATACGATCGGTATCCGATTTTTGGATGGATACCGGCTAAAAGCACCATCAAAATGACCAGATCTACAATCGAAACCACCGAAACACAACAGATTTCGTCGTGGTTGCGGCTGATGTGGCGGCGGGGGAGGTGACAAAGGTGGTGATTGTGTCGGATGGCAGTGGTGAGGAACACAAAGATAACACAAAGCCACTTATATTTCTTTCTCAAAACCACCGAAACAACCAACAAATACACCTAAACCATTGAAACCGCCACCATTTCGTTCACATAACCACCCAGCGAAACCACCTAGCCCGATGAAATCACCCAACAACTGTGATAGTGTGGCAATTCCAGAAGGCGGCAATGACAATGAGGGTTATGATGGCGGCAGTCGGTTAGTATTTTGGAAGAGAGAAGGGGTTGCGTGTGTATTCAGATAGATAGATGAAAGAAAACAACCAACTATGATAGTGTAGCGTGATAGTGTAGCCCTTTTTATTCTGTGTAAAAACTGGATGGCTGGAGGGAGTAAAGAAAATAGAAAAACCGTTTCAAGTGTTGTTTTGAATGGTGTAAATGGTGGTGTAAATGAGCTATTACAAAACTTGGGTTGTTATGTCTGCACATTCTGGATTTCTATAAAGCGTATTGACCAAACCTCAAGCCAAATGTGATTAATAGCTCATTTAAATGTATTGACCAGACCATTATTTGTTTTATTACTAAATGGTTTGTTATTTCCTATTAAAGAAATGTTTTTTGTCTTACAAGTTTTAAGACTACTTTATTTAGCAAGTCCCAAACATTTTATAATGTAGTATAGATTACAATAACAAATAAAACCCTCACAAATATAAACATGTCAATCTTTTTTTGAGTGACTCAAGCTTGTTAGAGCCCAGAAGACGAGTTCGAATCGTTTAACGAGTTAAGCTTCACCTTATGTATTCTTTACTCGAGTTATTGTCGAACTTTTAACTGATATATAACATATTTTATTTATTTATTATGTATATGTATATATTTTAATGCCCTATATTTAAATAAATTAAGTGTAAAACATATTTTTTTTTAAAAACTATTGAGCTTTTTGAACCGTATTCAAATATATCTCATATTTAAGTTGTCTAAAGATAAGCCACTATAAATACATCGAGCTTTTCGATATGAATCAATTTTTTTTATGACAAACTCAAGCTTTTCTCATGAAATTTTGACGACATATCAAGCCAAGCGCCAATTCAACTCATTTATGGTCTTAATAGAAAGGGATATGATTTTGCGCACATGAGATTTTGATTTGTGCATTATACTGTACAATCAGTTAAAGCATAATATATAAACAGTACAACTATTTAATGCAAAAATTAAAGTGTCTTAATCAAAAAGTTAAGTGTTCAAATAATTTCTCTAATTAAAAACTAGCAGGGTACCCGCGCGATGCGGTGGTGGTTACCCTGTGACTAAATTTTTCGACGAACAAATGTTATTTTGTTTTGGGCTGTTGGATTCAGATTTATGTTTTAGAAGTTTAATTAGATTGTACATTGTGGTTAAATAGTTGTATATTTTGGTAAAGGGGTGAAATAAATTGTGTATTAATTGTATGTGTTTAATAGTGTTTTTTTGTTTTATTTGTGCTTCAACTACTTGTAAATTATGTTTTTTCACATGTATTTTTGAATAAAGGGATGTTTTTAATAGTGTATTAATTATAATATATAGTAGTGTGTTTTTAGTTTTATATGTGCTTTAAATACTTGTAAATAATGCTTTCAATATTGTATTTGCTTAAAATTATATATATGAAAATCTTAAAATAATTAATATGAGAGAAGTGCATCCATCTATTATAAGTAGTATATATATAAGCCAATTAGGGGTGAGCAAAACCGACCGAATCCCGAATCCCGTCCCGATCCCGAGTCCCGAATCATGTTAGTCGGGCTTGTCGGGGACGGGAGTCGGTTTCTATTTTCCGGTTAGTCGGGTTTCGGGCTTGTCGGGTTCGGGTCGGGACGGGCCGAAAACCAAAAAACAACAAACAAAACCGATCAAATCCCGAATCCCGTCCCGAATCATGTTAGTCGGGCTTGTCGGGGTCAGGAGTCGGTTTGTGTTTGCCGGCTTGTCGGGATTCGGGCTTGTCGGGCCGGGTCGGGATCGGCCCGATGCTCAGCCCTAAAGCCAATAATATACCCACCTCTAAAATTACAATCTCCAACCCTTACTTTTTTTTTTTTTTTTTTTTAAATAATTTTTTTACATTTTTTGTATTAAAATAATTTTATTTATATTAAAATATTGTAATTTCGAAACATAAAACATAAAATTTATTATGTCAAAAATATTAAACAGATAGAAAATTGACAAAAACTCTAAAAAACTGTGCTATATTTTAAACAAGGTGAGCTTCTGACGATAACATAACCCATCAAAATAATGAGAGTTGATTTGTACATTCTATTAATTGATTGAGACACTCAAGAGTATTGTGCACGGGCATATATACCTTTAGATTACTTTATCCATCTTCACCCTTGTAAGTACGGGTGTCATTCGAGCTGACCCGACCCGAACCCGAGTCAATTCGGGTCGGGTCAATCGGGTTAAAAATTATAATCTGGTCAATCGGGTCAATCCGAATTGACCCGAGTTCTAAACAAGGTCGGGTTCGGGTATGTTTTTTTAGACTTGACCCGATCCGAACCCGACCCGAACCCGAATAACCCGGCTCAACAACACTTTTACATGTAAAAATACTCGGTTTGCCCCAAACCCGAATTGACCCGAACCTGAATTGACCCGACCCGAGGTGGCCCGAGTTCTAAACAAGGTCGGGTTCGGATATGTTTCTTTAAGGCTTGACCCGACCCGACCCGAGTTGACCCAAACCCGACCGGGTCAACCCGAATAACACCCTTACTTGTAAGGGTATGAATGTTAAGATATAATACTTTTGAGTGTTTCAATCAATTAATGGAGTGTGCAAATCACCAATGTTTTGAAACCTAGGTCGACCCGGCCGGGTTAACCGGTTGGACCGGTTCCGGAAAAAAAATGGTCAAAATAACCCGGGTTTCTAAAACCGGGTTAACCGGTTAGACCCGCCGGGTTTTGAGTGACCCGGGTCAACCCGGTTCTCGAAACCCTACCGGGTTTGATTTTTTCAAATTTTTTTAATAAAAACCAGGTTAACTGATTATAAACCCGATTTTTAAAACTTCACAAATCACCTCCCCAAAATAATGCAGGTACAATATTCTTTTAGAAAATAAAAATAGAAAATAAATACAGTATATTTTGGGATTCGTACATAGGAAAAAGTATAAACGTTCAAAATTACGATATTTCAAATCAACGGCCCCAGATCACACAATTGAACTCATCAACTCAAATAGAATAAATGGCACAATCGTAAATAAACCCAAAAGCAAGTCGGTTACCAAATCCTCTCACCAACAGTAAAAAAAATTCCAAATTTAAAAATTTTGAATATCTTTTCTTCTCTCTCTAAATTTATAAACATACACACACACGCATAACAGTATAACACCTTTTGCTTTCTTTTCTTTCATATCAAGTAGCTTAAAGTTGCAGTACCAACACACACACACACACACTTATTTTCTCTCTCCTAGGGTTTGCTAAATCACTCAAATCAAATCCACATTATTATTAACCTTCAACAACTCTTCAATGTAAGTTCAATTCATCACTTTTTATATATTTACAATTTTTTTTAATTATTTTTTTATAAAGTTAACCATATATACTGATATAATGTGTTTATTTATAAAGCTTTTTATATGAATTTACTTATTTACTGTTTGTGATTTTGTAGTTTAGTTGATGTTTGGAGTGAAGTGAAGTGGGGTTTGATTTGAGTATTGGAAGATAGTGACGTAAGGATGACGTCACGAGGTGGTGGAGCAGGAGGAAGCGGTGGTGGTGGTGGAGCGGAAGCGACACCGCCGCAGCCGCAGCGGAGGATAATGCGGACACATACGGCGGGGAATCTCGGCGAGTCGATATTTGATAGTGAGGTGGTGCCGTCGTCTTTATTTGAGATTGCGCCGATTTTGCGTGTTGCGAATGAAGTTGAAGCGAGTAACCCTAGGGTTGCTTATCTTTGTAAGTGATTTTGTTTGTTTGTGTATTTTTGACATTGTTGCGATTAGTTTGTTAATGTATGGTAAATCGAGTAGGAAAATTTGCTTATATTGATATAGCTGTGGTTTTATGCTTAATGTAAGGTGTTTTTGTGTCAAACGAAGCGTGTTATGTAAATTTGGGCAATGTTAGAGCATTGCAGGCTTTTATTTGTGTATGCATTGTTATTGTTATCGTTTCTGCCGGTTTAAAGTTTTACTTAGGTTAGTTGATTTGAATGTTTATAAATTATGAATAACAGCTGAAATTTATAGTTTGTATGGTAGTAGTGTCGACGGTCTTTCATCATGTATGTTAGTGTGTAGATATTTTAGGTTTCTACCGTTTTATTTATTCAACTGAATTTTTGGTGTCGGTTCAAAAAAAGTGTGTCGTGCATAATATATGCTGTTTCTGGTGTATGTGAATAGAAAACTGTTGCACAAAGTTTTTAAGGTTCAGTATGATTTATATATAGGGGATTTTATCACTACAAAGTGAATGGATGATGAATATATAATAATTTCACTCGTTTCTTGTTCTAAATCTTTGTTGATGGTTTTACTGCAGGTCGGTTTTATGCATTTGAGAAAGCTCATAGGTTGGATCCCACGTCTAGTGGACGTGGTGTCCGGCAATTCAAAACTGCCCTTCTTCAGCGTCTTGAAAGGGTAAGTACTCTCTAAAATCTAAATGTCGTTGTCGGTTGTCAGGGAATAACTTATTAATTATCCTTCCCTTCCTTTTTCTCATTTAAGGATGTTTAATCAATGAAATATTCTATGTTGTTAAACAGGAAAATGATCCAACCTTGATTGGGAGGATGAAAAAAAGTGATGCACGGGAGATGCAGAGTTTTTATCGACATTATTACGCAAAATACATCCAAGCTTTGCAAAGTGCTGCTGATAAGGCGGACCGGTGAGTGTTTAACATACAAATTGGCTTATGCAGTATTCTCACTGCTTATTGCATCTTGTTTTTTCTATTATCATGTAGCTAACATCTGTTATTGTCCAGTGCACAACTTACCAAGGCATACCAGACTGCTAATGTTCTATTTGAGGTTCTAAAAGCTGTTAATCAGACACAAGCAGTAGAGGTTGACCAGGAGGTGGGTGCAAAAGAAAATTTTATGCTTCTTTGGCGAAAAATCTTTCCTTCATTATTATTTTATACTGATAAAATTTATTGCTATCCTGTTTGATGAACCATTGATTATCTATTTCCGCAGATTATGGAGACACATGAAAAAGTTGCAGAAAAGACGAAGATATACATTCCGTACAACATACTTCCTCTTGATCCTGATAGTGCTAATCAGGCTATTATGAGATACCCTGAGGTGTGTTTGGAACTTCTATCTAATCTTGTTTTTATGCACGTCTTTTTTCATTTTCACTAGTGTTTATGAAGATGCTTAAATGGTTTGCAGATACAAGCTGCTGTTGTTGCTCTTCGTAACACGAGGGGTCTTCCATGGCCCAGGGAATATAAGAAAAAGAATGACGAAGACATTCTCGATTGGCTTCAAGCTATGTTTGGGTTTCAGGTAACATATGTTTAACGGAATTGTTACCATAGTGTAGCAGCATATTTAGTTCCATGAAGCTGACACAAAAAGTGTGGAATGACAAACATTTCTTGAATATGAAGTGGAGTTGTGTTTTCAGCACCATGATCTTTAATTGAACCTTTCATTTGCAGAAAGATAATGTTGCAAATCAACGGGAACACCTGATTTTGTTGCTCGCAAATGTTCATATTCGTCAGATTCCAAAACCTGATCAGCAGCCCAAGGTTAGTCAGAATAATTCTCCTCTGAGTTGCATCTCTATGACAAGATGTTTTACTGATTCTTCAATTCGCGCCTTTCAATTTTCCTGATCTTGAACTAGTCGTGTATAAACAACCTATAGTTCACTAGAAAAAATATGTTACCACATGAAATAGAGGCAATGCTCAAATGTGCATGCACTTAGCGGTTGCAACATGATACTTTGTTTTTGGAATTCATATAGGCAATGCTCAAAGGAACTCCCCACCTGTATGTTAATTAGCTTTGTTTCCCTCTTGATTGCATCCTATGTTTGACAATTTGCGTCTTGTTTGTCTTCACCAGTTGGATGAGCGTGCATTGAATGAAGTGATGAAGAAACTTTTCAAGAACTACAAGAAATGGTGCAAGTACTTGGACCGAAAAAGTAGTCTTTGGTGAGGCTTTACTTGTATCATTCTTCAGCCCAGCATTTGCTGAAATGGACGAGCATGCATGAACTGTTTATTTGCTTATTGCAAAAACATGCTAAAATGGGATAATCACCTGTTACTGTCCATTCTATTATGTAAATTTACGTTTATTATTGTGATACTCATATAACTTTCTCTTATGTTGATAATAGGCTGCCAACAATACAGCAGGAAGTTCAACAGCGTAAATTATTGTATATGGGCCTATATCTTCTTATTTGGGGAGAGGCTGCAAACCTAAGATTCATGCCGGAGTGCCTCTGCTACATCTACCATCATGTATGATTTCTTTGGCACAGGATGATTATATCCACTTTCAGCTTAATATAGTTGGGTGATTCCTTATGTTACAGTAAATATTTTCGTTATTAAACAGTGGTACATCAATACTACAATGATAAAATTGTGTAGCCCTGGAGCGCTGTTTTTTAATTCTTTCTGCTATTCTCTTGCTTTCTCTGTTCAAATTGATGCTATTATTAATGTTGGATGACTTGCATATTTTGTAGATGGCTTTTGAACTGTACGGTATGCTAGCTGGCAACGTCAGTCCCATGACTGGCGAGAATGTGAAACCAGCGTATGGAGGGGATGAGGAAGCTTTTTTGAGTAAAGTGGTTTCTCCTATCTATGAAGTGATAGCAAAGGTATCTAAACACACTCTTCACTTCACCATATTTCATAAGCTCTGTTTGCGTGCAATGTAAGTTGTTTTTTGACACTCCATTGTTCTGTAGGAAGCTGAATGGAGCAAAGTAGGGAAATCAAAACATTCCCAATGGAGAAACTATGATGATCTCAACGAATATTTCTGGTATGATTTTCTTGTAAGTTAGAATGTTAAGATATTCTCATCATGTTATGTTTTCACTAAGATATCCATGACCATTTTAGGTCAGTAGATTGTTTCCGGTTAGGTTGGCCAATGCGCGCTGATGCTGATTTTTTCTGTGAGCCTATGAAGTTACATGAGGAAAAAAACGGGGTAAGCTATATATCAGTGATGCCTTGTCTACTTTGAGAAATCTTATCTCTAATTACAGAAGTCAAGGGTCTAAATGTGAAATCTTCGTATCATGGTGATATTCAGGATGGTAAACTAGTTGGCAGAAATCGGCGTGCTGCTAAAGTCAATTTTGTGGAGATACGATCCTATTGGCACGTTTTTAGAAGTTTTGACAGAATGTGGAGCTTCTTTATATTATGCTTACAGGTAACTTCTATGGTATCTGATACTACTACAGTACTACTACTCTTAATGTTTATATCCAGAAGCTATCTTCATTATTACCATTGCTGAAAGTCTGTTTCTTGTCAAGGCTATGATAATTGTTGCTTGGAATGGTGATGGAAACCCGACTACAATGTTCGATTCTGATGTTTTTAAGAAAGTACTGAGTGTCTTTATAACTGCTTCCATATTGAAGCTCGGTCAAGGTATGTCAAGCAGACGTAGTATGAATCTCTATCTTTCAACCACTCGCTGTATTTTATTAAAAAGATAAATCTTTTTCTTTGCAGCTGTTCTGGACGTGATCTTTAATTGGAAGGCAAGACATTGTATGCCATTTTATGTCAAGTTAAGATACATTTTAAAGGTCCTATCAGCGGCTGCCTGGGTGGTTATATTACCAGTTACTTACGCTTATACATCAAGAGATCCAGCTGGACTTGCTCAAACCATTAAAGGTTGGTTTGGAAATAGTCAAGGTTCTCCATCATTGTTCATTGTGGCGGTGGTTGCCTACTTGTCACCAAACATGCTTGCTGCTGTGTTGTTTCTATTCCCCTTCATACGTCGTTACCTTGAGAGTTCAGACTACAGAATTGTGATGCTCATGATGTGGTGGTCTCAGGTACAGGCATTATATAAATTTCATCTATTTTAATCATCGATCAGAGAAATGCTAACTTTGAAATGTATGAAATATGACAGCCTCGGCTTTATGTTGGGAGAGGAATGCACGAAAGCACATTTTCTCTTTTCAAGTAAGCTGTTGAAGATGAATTTACATGTAATTAATAGAGACCCACATTGTTCTATACATAATTGCTATTAATTATATATTTCAGGTACACAACCTTTTGGATTTTGCTAATTGTAACAAAGCTGGCATTCAGTTACTATTTGGAGGTTCTGTTCTCACCTGTCATTGCACGTGCCTTTTCTAATATATGATATTGTTGTAAGCATTGACAGTTTAAAACTATCATTGCAGATAAAGCCACTTGTGAGTCCTACAAAAGCTATCATGAGTGTTCATATTAATACTTACGCATGGCACGAGTTCTTCCCCCAGGGTAATACAGACATTTTATAACAACGAAAAAAATTAACTACTTCATACTTGTTTTTCTGAAACTCAACGATTTGGTTTTGCAGCTAGGAACAATATTGGTGTGGTGGTCGCGCTGTGGGCTCCAATCATTCTTGTAGGATTACACATCTTAAGCTAGTTGTATCATTCTTTTGAACTCTTTTTGTGTATCTATTAACAGTTAACACCCAAAATATGTACAGGTTTATTTTATGGATACTCAAATCTGGTATGCTATATTCTCTACGTTATTTGGAGGTATCTATGGAGCATTCCGTCGTCTTGGAGAGGTTTGTCAAATTCTGTGTCTGATTGTACTTTTATTCTGGAAAAACGGATATCTCACTGTTTCAAGTTAAAATGGTATTACTTTGCAGATTCGAACTCTTGGAATGTTGCGCTCTCGTTTTGAGTCGTTGCCTGGTGCGTTCAACGGCTGCTTAATTCCCCCTGAGAAAAGTGATCAAGTGAAAAAGAAGGGACTTAAAGCTACTTTGTCTCGTCATTATGACATTGTAACTTTATGACTCATCACACACAGAAAATCTACTGTTCCTTTCATATTCTAATTGATGGTGTTGGTTCTAAATTGAGGCTATGCTGTTTTATATTGCTGCAGCTTCCGTTGCATAAAGGGAAGGAAGCTGCAAGATTCGCTCAGTTGTGGAATAAAATTATAACAAGTTTCCGAGAGGAAGATCTTATTAACAATAGGTAAGTAGGTAGAGTTCTACATATTCTTTTCTATCATAAATCTAATTTGCTGCCTCGAAGTTTTATTTAACGAAAATTTTCTTGTGGCAACAGGGAAATGAACCTCTTGCTTGTGCCCTATTGGGCAGACAGAGACTTGGATCTTATTCAGTGGCCCCCATTTCTACTTGCTAGCATGGTACTTATAGCTCTATGATTCTCGGTTTTATTTTTATTTTTTTTTATATATATTTTTTTTATTATTATTATTTTTTTTTCTTTTCATTTTTTGTAATTGAAGTTTATGAAGACATTTATTGTTTTTGCTATTAATGGATAGATCCCTATTGCATTGGATATGGCGAAAGACAGCAATGGCAAAGACCGGGAGCTGAAAAAGAGGATTGAGAATGACAATTATATGTCTTGTGCTGTTCGTGAATGCTATGCTTCATTCCGCAATGTAATTAAATTTTTGGTTCGTGGCAGTCGTGAAAAGAAGTAAGTCTGATTTTCTCGTAGCAAGTTTTATCGTGAAATTCAAGATGTTTATTAGGGACACGTCTATTTTCATTTCAGGGTTATCAACGAAATATTTGAAGAAGTTGACAAACATATTGAAAGTGGCACTCTTGTGAGAGAATTCAAAATGAGTGCTCTTCCCATCCTCTATGATCATGTTATTAAGCTTATTAATTATTTGGTATGTAATTCATCAGCACATTTTGAAATAACTTCCTTTGATCTGATTAAGTGTGTAGGGAGATAAGCTAAAATAACGCTGTTTGCTATTCACAGTTAACAAATAAGCAAGAGGACCGCGACCAAGTTGTTATCCTTTTCCAGGATATGCATGAAGTTGTAACAAGAGACATAATGGAGGATCAGTTTCTGAAGTAAGTCCTTTCCTGCAAGTTTGTAACTCATGCCCACTTCAGCTTGAATAATTTCTTACAGTCTGCTGTTTCTTTTTTGTATAGTATGGAGGGGCAAGGTTATGAGGCGGATGAACAATACCAGTTATTTGCACCAGCAGGAGCTATTCTGTTCCCCACTCCAGATACAGAAGCCTGGAAGGAGAAAGTAATAAAACTACATATTTTCACATTTGGATGTTTTTGTTTCACTTGTAGTATATAATCTTACATGGTGTCCTTTGCAGATCAATAGGCTGTACTTATTGCTTACAGTAAAGGAGTCTGCTATGGATGTGCCGTCAAACTTGGAAGCTAGAAGAAGAATTTCCTTCTTCTCCAATTCATTGTTTATGGACATGCCACAAGCACCCAAAGTTCGCCATATGCTTTCCTTCTCGTAAGTCTCCCTTGTTGAATTATTTTAAAATGAAATTTGTCTATCCTACACGGACCCCTTATTGAGCATAATAAGTTTCTTTTTATCATCTTTTTGAGCATAATAAGTTTATTTTTTATTATCTTTTTTACAGCGTACTGACCCCTTATTACACGGAGGAGGTTCTCTTTTCTCTTCATGATTTGGAAGTCCCAAATGAGGACGGTGTATCAATTCTCTTTTATTTACAGAAGATTTTCCCAGGTTTGTCATGTTCTATTGTGTGATTACACGACATCAGTGTGTGTGTGTATGGTATTACTGACTGGTTTACGCCTTACAGATGAATGGAACAACTTTCTCGAGAGAATGGATTGTCACAATGAAGACGACCTAAAAGGAAACGACGAGTTGGAGGATCAACTACGTCTCTGGGCTTCCTATAGAGGCCAAACTTTAACCAAGACAGGTGTGTTTTCACCAAAGTTGATTAAGTAACCCATTTAACATCTCATTATATGAGTTGAACTAATTCGTAATATTTATGATAGTACGTGGTATGATGTATTATCGCAAAGCATTGGAGCTTCAGGCTTTCCTCGATATGGCTAAAGACGACGGTACATATTTTTTCCTTTTCTTGTGATTATATTGAGGTTATAGAAATTAAATTGGTGTTCTGCTGTGTCTAATGTCTTGACCAGATCTGATGGAGGGGTACAAGGCGATTGAATTAAACGAGGATCAAATGAAGGGAGAAAGATCATTATGGGCTCAGTGTCAAGCAGTAGCTGATATGAAGTTTACATATGTGGTCTCATGCCAAAAATATGGTACTCAAAAGCGGTCTGGGGATCCTCGTGCACAAAATGTTTTGAGGCTTATGACTGAGTATGCATCTGATTTGGACTTGGTGAATTAGAGTGATAATGAGTATTTACTGACAGATGGTTATGACAGGTACCCATCTCTCCGCGTAGCTTATATTGATGAAGTTGAGGAGCCTAGCAAAGATGCAAGTAAAAAAGTAAACCACAAGGTTTATTACTCTGCTCTAGTCAAAGCTATGCCAAATTCCAATGCTCTTGAGACGGGACAAAATTTGGATCAGGTAAATACAACATCCTAAGATGATACTAATATGAAACTTCTAGTCTTACAGTTTTGGTTTGGAGAATTTGGATTGGGTATTCATATGTGTACAAGAGTTACTTTTGGTAACAGTTGATGTGATCTCAATTGCAGGTTATATACAAGATAAAATTGCCTGGACCGGCAATATTGGGAGAAGGAAAACCTGAAAATCAGAATCATGCTATTATCTTCACACGTGGCGAAGGCTTGCAAACAATAGATATGAACCAGGTATGCTGTCAACTTCTGCTTATATTTCTATAAATTAGCTAACAACATTAATACCTCCCTGAACTTGTATTCAAACATCTATTTGTAGGACAATTACATGGAAGAGGCCTTAAAAATGAGGAACTTGCTTCAAGAATTTCTTAAAAAGCATGATGATGTGAGGTACCCTACCATTTTGGGGCTTAGGGAGCATATTTTCACTGGAAGGTATGTCAGAAGACTCAGAACTATATATCTGTGTTTCCATTGTTTGTTTGTTCATAAAGCTCTCATGCTTACCTTCTTGCTGCAGTGTTTCTTCTTTGGCATGGTTTATGTCCAATCAAGAAACTAGTTTTGTGACAATTGGTCAGAGATTGTTGGCCAACCCTTTGAAGGTTCGTTTTCACTATGGTCATCCAGATGTTTTCGATAGGTTGTTTCATCTTACGCGAGGAGGTGTGAGCAAAGCCTCCAAGATCATAAATCTCAGCGAGGACATATTTGCTGGTATTTTCATACTCCAGTAGTCCAATACCTCTTCCATGCTATGTTATATATTTAGCACAACCTTACTGTTTCATTGTTTGAATATAGGTTTTAATTCTACACTTCGTGAAGGAAATGTCACTCATCACGAATACATACAAGTTGGTAAAGGAAGAGACGTTGGTCTAAATCAAATCTCTCTATTTGAGGCAAAAATAGCCAATGGAAATGGGGAACAAACACTTAGCCGTGACCTTTACAGACTCGGTCACCGTTTTGATTTTTTCAGGATGTTATCATGTTACTTCACTACAATAGGTTTCTACTTTAGTACCTTAATTACTGTACTGACAGTGTACGTATTCCTTTACGGGCGGCTTTATCTTGTTCTTAGTGGACTTGAAGAGGGACTTGCTTCACAACCCGCCATTAAGCACAACAAGCCTCTTCAAGTAGCTCTTGCGTCTCAATCTTTTGTCCAAATTGGTTTCTTAATGGCTTTACCTATGATGATGGAAATTGGTCTAGAAAGAGGTTTCCGGACTGCATTGAGTGAATTCATTCTCATGCAATTACAACTTGCACCAGTTTTCTTCACATTCTCACTTGGAACAAAGACTCACTACTACGGTAGAACATTGCTTCACGGAGGTGCAAAGTACAGACCAACAGGTCGTGGTTTTGTTGTGTTTCATGCAAAGTTCGCCGAAAACTACCGTCTCTATTCACGTAGTCATTTCGTGAAGGGAATCGAGCTTATGATATTGCTTCTTGTTTACCAAATATTTGGTCAGTCATATAGAGGAACAATTGCTTACCTTTTAATCACCATTTCAATATGGTTTATGGTAGGCACATGGTTATTTGCCCCATTTCTGTTCAATCCTTCGGGTTTCGAATGGCAAAAGATTGTTGATGATTGGTCTGATTGGAATAAGTGGATTAACAATCAGGGTGGTATCGGAGTTCCCCCTGAAAAGAGTTGGGAATCTTGGTGGGAGGAAGAACAAGAACATCTGCATTATTCTGGAAAGCGTGGTGTTATAGTAGAGATATTGTTATCACTACGTTTTTTCATTTACCAATATGGGCTTGTTTATCATTTAAGTATGACGAAACATCAGAAGAGTGTCCTGGTATGTGTTTTGTGAAGTTTTTTTTTCTGTCCGCTATACCACCTCATCTTGATGATGATGCTAAAGGTTTCTTTTTCCATGGATGACAGGTTTATGGCATATCATGGGTGGTCATTTTTGCCATTTTGCTGGTGGTGAAGGTGAGGAAGTACTTTTTTGTTGCTATAAGTTAAAATTTTGGTCAATTTAAGTTTATTATATCTGCGGTGGGTAGATAGCAGAGTCTTTTAGTTGCAATCTTGGTGGTCATTTGGTTATGAGAATAAGCATTTTTATTAAAGCCAGCGCGAAACTATTTGGCGAGACTCCCATTTTTGGTTTTTAGTACTTATCTTCAGGTAAGTGTAAACTAAATAAAATTGGTGTTGCAACAGTTTGCTTGCATCTCTTGAAAAACAAAAACTAATAATGGAATTCTGCGAATACTAGGAGTTCTAAACTTGATTTTGTTGCTTCAATGAAAAGCATTATATTCACAGTTTGACTTAACTCACATGCAGAGCCTGCTGCAGTTTTTACTTTGTTTGTAAAATTATACAAGTCACTACTATTATAGTGCTAATATGTTACCAAACATGTCAAAGTAAGAATTGCTAGTCTAAGTGCATTGACTATGATGTTACTTTTTAATTGTTCATATGCATCAAATGAGTCACATGAAGTTGATCACTTTTCGTTTATTAATTAGAATGAGGTGCACATTTTGGGTTTTCCGTGTTGATTACATCCTCTGCTTCCCTGCCAATTTCGAGCTGAAGCAACTTTTTTATTACCCGTTAATGCTGTCTTGAGTGTTGACAATGGTTGATTTTTTTCAACAAAGTGATCTGCAATGACAAAAGAACATGCTTATCCAGTTATTTTAAGTATTAGATCTTCGAGATTTATAATATATATATTTATAGCTTATTCATTTCAATCTTACAGGCTGTCTCGTTTGGGCGGATGAAATTCAGTGCAAAATTCCAACTTGTTTTCCGGCTAATTAAAGGGGCGATCTTCATTATGTTTGTCTCTATACTCGTGATCCTGATTGCGCTCCCCCATATGACACTTCAAGACATTGTTGTGTGCATTCTTGCCTTTATGCCAACCGGCTGGGGTTTACTTCTGGTGAGTTATCAGCTTATATCCAGTTCTGTTGCGTTGAACATACTTCAAATATATATTTATTTCTTATGCCAATGGCTTGTAGTTGATACCAAGACATTGCCTCATATTTTGACTCATGTTCTAAAAATATTAGAAAAAAGATGTTAGATATCGCTGTTTTTTCCTTTTTCATTTTTTATTATGTCGGTGCTCGGCTAACTAAAATATTATACTCTGTTATGTGCCTCTAATTATTAGTATATTATGTATTATGTACTAGATGGAACCCATCGTCACATTTTCTTGCTGGAAGTGAGACTTAAGTATGTGTTTCTTGATTTTCAGATTGCACAAGCATGCAAACCAGTAGTGAAGTCAGCTGGATTCTGGGGATCAATCAGGACACTTGCTCGTGGGTATGAGATAGTGATGGGTCTACTTCTGTTCACCCCAGTTGCGTTTCTTGCGTGGTTTCCTTTTGTTTCTGAATTCCAGACACGTATGCTCTTCAACCAAGCGTTCAGTAGAGGTTTGCAAATATCTCGTATTCTTGGTGGACATAGGAAAGATCGGTCTGCCAGGAACAAAGAGTAACGTGATAATAGAAATGCGGTTACTGCTAGAAGGCCATTTTGTATTGCTTTTTTTGGGTAGGTAGCTAGTTCGCTGTAATTGTGTAAGAACACGTGTGATCCCATGGATGCAAATTAAGTAGTTATCTTCTAATTTGGTGTTTTGACGCAAATTATGTTCTCGGCCTGTAAATCATGACTGATGCTAAACATGGGTTTATTTAAAGGAGGTTTATGACATGGACCATCTTCCTGCTTTGCTAGACGATTACACGAGTAAATAATCATACTAATACAAGTAAATAATCAATAATAATACGAAGGTCGTTCAAACATCAACATTGAATATTATATGAAAATGAGTTGAATTTTATTGCAGTGTTTTCATCAAATTTAACATAGCAATAGTCTTTTAGAAAGTAACATGCGAAACAAATGGTTAAAGGGTAGCTTTTGGTTAGAATTGATCATTTTCCTGAATATTACTTAAGTGTAGAATGTTAATTCTAGTAAATGAGCAATCAGCACAGATAATCTAATATCTTTCGGTTTCTTGAGTCATTGAACACACGAAAGAAAAGAAAAACAGCCAATCCCGAATAGTAATGGGCAGCCTAATTTATACAAATTCTTTAAAAACGTTGGGTTGTTTTAGATCCAAGAAGCAGGTTCATCTACTAGGATATACAAGTAATTTTAAACATACACAGGAGCACTATCCTATCAGTAGATCACTTGACACCTTTCAAAGATAATCGTCTTTTTGTGGGTAGTGCTTTGTTGGTGAGCCAATGGAACATCGCATGTTGCTTGCATAGACATATCATGACTCAAGGATCACATGGTAGAAACCTTATAGCATCCCCTCAAAGTCCTGTCAGCGAAAAACACGCATCAGAAATCTTTCTATCCTTGAAATGTGAAAAGGAGAGATAACATGACACGCCGAACATCAGAAATCTTTTATCCTTCAATATACATAACCTGGTGCTGACATGGATCCAGGTCGATCAATGTGGCAGCTAATGTGTTGTTGGACATGATAAAAAAGGTGAATACTGTAAAATGGAATTCTTTTGGGGGCATGTTTGTTTGTATAACAGCATTATTTTGCTTGAATTGTGTTTGGAATGAAAATGGCCCGTTTTCTCAATCGACCACCCAACCAGATTTCATGTTAATTTTCTAATTGTTGTCTATCAAGCAAACCCAAAGCTAAACGCCTTAACCATAAACTTGTTTAGAAAATCATCGAGCTTTAGGCAAGACAATTAGACTCGAAAGTTATGATCGTTAACTGGAGTTTCTAGAGCCCTAGCGGTAAAACTCGGCACTATGTGTGATTGGTCATCTTGATTGAGAAGGTTTAAGAGGCTTAACTGGCCCCTATTAGTAACCACCACCATTGGTAGTTTCAACTTTCAACTGCAACTTAGAGCACTTCAAGCACGGCTATTTGTATTAAAGTTTAATCCTATAAATTATATGTTCAAGAATAGTGTTAATTCTAAGAAAAGAATGGAGGAAGCACAGTCGATCATCTATAATTTTTATCTGCAAGTTTTAAAATTCACATTAGTTACCTCAAGCTTCACAGGCCAACAGGCACGAAAGAAAGTATTTTTGTAAAGGCATCCCAGGTAGCGCTGTCCTAAACTGAACGAAAATTGAAGATGCTTTTGGTGTAAAAAAAAAGTGCGTTACCCAAAGTGAGTTGAGTTGCTGATATGCGCATTTAACCTAAAATAAATTTAGCAATTGCATGAAATGGAGTAAATGATATACCCTTACCTTTCATATATATGATGAATGGCATGACACCGTTCTTTAAACGTGGCAGCTTCTCATATGAAGTAAAAGCCATGTTCCTCAAAATTGGCTCCCCTCAAGATGGTTTGTTCATAAGAAGAAGCGCTTTTTAACATTTTTAATGGTCAAAGTTTGTGTAATCACTTGTCAGCACATGAGACATAAACATACGGTTCTTGAAATCACTTTAATTTGACATCCAATCTGGCAAAAGCCAAAAACAATAGCGCCGAAACTTTTAACACTTCATAAACCAACCTTTCTTTTTTTGTTGCCCCTATTGCTAGGTATCGAGGCTGGCAAGTACCTAGAATTAGTAATCTCTCGAGGTATAGCAGCCCCAGATGATTTCAATATTCCAATCAACTCCGGAAACAAATTCCTATTCTCCTCGTTAGTAAACACAATCGAATTACCCTCCACTCCCATTCTCGACGCTCTACCAATCTGATGAACATACTCCTTAATAGAATTCGGCATGTCAAACACAATAACCTGTTTCACATGCAGAAGATCAATTCCTCGGCCTAATATCCCAGTTGCCACAATAACCGGAAGCTCTCCTAATATAAACAAATTTAAAATCTCTCTTCTTTCTTTCATACTCTTCTCTCCATGAATAGCCAATGCTTTTAAGCCCGTAGTGATCGTTATCGCCTCAGATAAAAGATCCGCCCCAAGCCTTGAACCCACAAACACTATAACGGGTGGCTTAAAATGCTGTTTGCTTGTTAATATATCAAAAAGCTTTTGTTTCTTTTTCTTTGACTCGACCCAAATAACCACCTGCTTTACAGCCTGATTCGGTTCATTTATCTTTCCAACGGCAATGACGCTGACCTCTTTCGCTAATGAACTTGCCATCTTTTCAACTTCAACTGGAACCGTTGCAGAATACAACAATACTTGAGGTTGAGATAAAGCCCGATAAATCTGCATCACCTGTTCACGAAATCCCCTTTGAAGCATGCAGTCAACTTCATCTATAACTAAAACCGACACACTGTCTAGCTCTATATCATATTTGGCCAAAAGATCAATAAGTCTGCCAGGTGTACCGACAATCATTTCTATTCCACTCTTTACACGATAAATCTGCTTTGCCATCGCGTCACCACCCACAACCAACGCCGTCTTAAACGGCAAACCCTTCCCTAACACTTTCGCTTGTTCCTCAACCTGTATACAAAGTTCCCTAGTAGGCGTCAAAACAATCACTAACGGTTTCTTCTCATCACTACTCATCTCCTTCCCAACATTCACACAACGAGAAATCACAGGAACCAAATAAGCCGCTGTTTTCCCAGAACCAGTCTCAGCCGACACAAGCAAACTCTGACCCTTCAACGCAGCAGGAATAGCCTGCATTTGCACAGGCGTCGGAATCTCATACCCCGCAGACTCAATATTCTGCAGAAGCTTCTGCGGAACATCACACTCACCAAACGACAACACAGGATCAGGAACACAACCACCCTTTACCACAATCTCGAATTTACCCCTAACCAACTCCGCTTTAACATTACTTAACGACTTACTCTCTACTCTACCATTACCGTCATTAACATAAACGCACACATCCTTCGCGGGTAACCTTACTTTAGGCACAGGGAGACTAGTGGGCAACTTAGGCTGACTAATCCTAAACAATAATTTCTGTTTACATTCAAGGCTGCAAATATCATCATCAGTTTCGTCACATATATATTCGCCGTAACGCTTACATTCTACGCATAGCGGCTCGCCTGGTTCGGCTTCTCTTTGTTGCATACAATATTTTTTCACCTCATTTTCTGCAGGAGACCCTAATATAATAAATAAACTATAGTAAGAAAATTATGCTAAACTGTAATAGCATTAATTAATATAAATTTAATGATACTTAGTAGAAGTTGATACCTGAAACTGGATCATTGTCTGCATTCTCCATTATGGATTATTAGGTAAAAACAAATTTATATAAAGAATTTTCTGAGTAATTAAATTAAAATGAGGATGAACCCTAGAATATATGAATTGGGGGTTAATTTTGCTAATTTTTAGACGAATTGAATGATGTTTGTTCTTTAGTTTTGCGAAGTTGTTATATTTGCTCCTTATGTTTATGTTACAAATTCAGTCCAATCTTTTACCATTAGATATTCGAGTTTTTTTTTTTTTTTTTTTTTTTTTTTTTTTTAAAACAAAATTTGTATTTGTTTTTAATAAAAAGATTAGGGTTCAAATGTTATTAGGTAGACTTTTTGTTAAAGGAGTGAGAATCACAAAGATATCTCGGCTAAGCCGTGTACATCTAAGTCAAAAACTCTTACTTTACTCATGTTACCATAGCAAGAAAAACCTTACTCGTTTTATATGTATTAGTTTTTATCATGTCTCACTAAAGAAAGTATTCTTATTTTCGGTGACAATAATAACAATAGTTGCGTCGATATAATAAAGGACATTTATAATGCCATTTGTACCGATATAAGAAATATGAATGAATGACTCATGGTTCCCTAAATCTCCAAATTCATTGTGATTGCATTGACATTTGTCATAAACTCTTTTGAGTTCCTAGTTTCCTTCGGTTGATTAGAGGAGTGGTTACCCATTGAGCTTAGCTTGGTCTTAATGATATCAAAATCACAAGAAGTACTAAAAGAACATAAATCTATAAGAATGAAGAATTTGGACAAGCTCTAGGAAAGTAAGAATGTAATGATAAGATTTTGATTCCAACATTTTTCCCTAATTGTTTGTTTTGGACGAAAAGAGAAATGTGAACTTATAAAGTGAAGAGGTGAGTTCAATGCAGAACAATTTTTATCTAAAGAACAAATCATGCGATCTCATCCATTCATTTTTTCCATCAAACCAAAAAAAAAATACATTCTTCACATTTTTTTTAAAACAACATATCTTGTAAACGGTAAACCTTCAAGCTACGAAAAATACATTATCGCGACGAGAATTAAATTATCTTTCTATAGATATGCACTTCTATATACTTTCGACGATTTTTTTTTTTCAAATTTTCTGCCCAGTAAAATCACATGTGATTTCACAAGCTACATGTGATTTTTAAAGTAATAAATCACACGTGATTTTACGAATCACATGTGATTCATCTCGGCAAAAATTTTGAAAGAAAAAATTCGTCGAAAGTATATTTAAATGCATATCTATATAAAGATAATTTAATTCTCGTCGCGACGGTATAATTAGTTTCGCGTAACAATTAAAGGTTTGCGAGTTATTTTAATTTAAGAAAATAGATGAAAGTGGGTTTTTTTTTATTTGATAAGAAAAGTGAATGGCTGAGATCGCATGGTTTGTTCTTTAGAAAAAAACTGTTCTGCATTGAACTTTTCTCATAAAGTGAATCTCTTATTAATGTTGGTAACAAGTTTAAAGCATATACTTTTCAAAAGTGGATACATTTCAAGCCACTTCAGTAAAAAACGACTTGGTCTTTAAGGCTACTCGTAGTTCTCACCCATGATTTACTGCTCACTCAACTTCACATGAGCGCCACATTATACTCCCCCCTCTCACTCACTCACTCATCACTTAAACCCTTATAGTTACTTTTCAGTCACCCTTTACATATGCCCAAATATAATTTAAACGCACACGTATACACATAACACATCTCACAAAAGATAACCTCTCACCAAAGGTAACAGTACTCATCACTTGAGCCCAAAATCGAGTGAGGGAGGTGGCTAGGTGGTGTAGGGCTGAGCGTCGGGTCAAAACAGACTCAAACCCCGATCAAAACCAGATCGAACCGAAAACTAATTTTGTGAAGACATGAATCGAGAACCTCGGTTTTTTCGGTTTATACGGTTTAGATGTGTTTTTTTTCTCGGTTTTGGCTCGAACCGAGTCGAACCAGAACCAAAAGTTATAAATATATAGAACCGAAAACCAAACCGAATATGGTCGGTTTGACTCGGTTTTTCAGTTCGATTCGGTTTGGTTTTCGGTCTGTTTTGCTCAGTCCTAGGCATGGTTCTAAAAGGCTCGCAAAGACCCCGCAAAGGCCTCGCAAGGCGTGAGGCTTGGTCATGCCGTCACGCCACCTTATGCCACACCTTATAAACGCAAAAGCTTTGCCTTTACTGCAAAAACGTGAAGATTGATCATGCCGTCACGTCACGCCTCACGCTATTTATAACCTTAATCCTAGGTGAGGGAGGTCACCAATTGGCACCTTAGCCTCACAAGTGAGGCAATCTTCCCACAAGCCGAGCTTAACAAGCGAGAAGATACATTTCCTCAACTTCATGCCTTCATGTGCCTAGCAAATCAAGTGATTTTTTTTAAGAACAATTTTTTTTCATACTATACCACTTATCTCACAATAGCAAATCAGGTGATTATGCACATTAAGCCCTTGGACTCTTAGCAGAAGATCATTATAACTTTTACCAAATTATCAATCTGACCATTTGAACTTAAAATAATTTCCATGGAACGATTTTATCAAGCTACTACAAGTCTTTGACTAAATAAGCTTTATTTAAATGAGGTGAGATCAATGACTAACAAAGAAAATAAAAAGAACAAATAACTAAATCCTAGCATTTCATTTTAATTTCATCCAACGATAGAGATAAAATCAAAAATAACAAATGAAGGGCAAAATAGTCAATCTAACTCATTTAATAAAAAAACCTACTTTCCACCCCTTTTTTAAAAACAACATATCTTGTAAACGGTAAATCTTCAAGCTACAAAAAATATACCATCGCGACGAGAAAAAAATCATCTTTCTATAGATATGCACTTTTATATACTTTCGACGAACTTTTTTTTCAAACTTTCCGTCCAGACAAATCACACGTGATTCGTAAAAAAAATCACATGTGATTCTGGTTTTTGTTGTGATTCGTGTGTAAATCACATGTGATTCTGTTTTAATCTAAAAATGAGTGAATCACGTGTGATTCTATTATTATTTTTTTCTCTATTATGAAAAATGTAAATTACGTGTGATTTAGTTTTTGATGTTATAAACTGAAACATGTGATTCAATTTAAAAAAATGATTTACGGTATAATCACATGTGATTTGCGGTAAATCACATGTGATTCGTGTGTAAATCACTTGTGATTCACTTTCAAAAAATAATTTACGGTAAAATCACATGTGATTTACCACAAATTAACCACATATCCACGTTGACATTAAATATCCCTAATAAACTTATAAACTTAAGAATAATCTTTTTAATACACAAAAAGCTTTTTTGTCTTTTTCAAAACCACATAAAAAAAAAATATCTCCACCTACATCATATCATCTTTGCCAAAACTAAAGAACATATTTCTATTCTTTATACCAAAACTTGTTTAGAAGCTACTCAATGATGATAGAGAGCAACAAACTATAAAGTAACTAACATTTATCTTGTTTGCTTCTACAGCTGACGAAGCGTATAGCAAAAACGAAAACAAACAAGCCAAGATGAGTTCTAAGGATGGAGTTCCACATTGGAGCGTTTATGATAATATCAAGATCATACCATCAAATCCCAAAAAAATATCTCCACCTAATCTACTATTATCATAAGTCCATCATATCGACTCTTCCATAAACCGCCTCATCATTTCTAAGCATAATAAGATTTATGAAGATTCTAGACATGTGATCTTACAAGTCACATTCGATCTTTAGAGTAATAAATCACATGTGATCTTTAATTACAAATCAACTTATTCACATGTTATCTTTAGAGTAATAAATCACGTGTGATTCTGTTTTATTTTTTTGCTATGTTATGAAAAAATATAAATTAGGTGAGATTCAGTTTTAATCTAAAATTGAGTAAATCACATGTGACTCACTTTTAAAAAATAATTTAAGGTAAAATCACATGTGATTTGAGGTAAATCACATGTGATTTGTACGTAAATCAGATGTGATTCCTACGTAAATCACATGTGATTCGTGTGTAAATCAAATGTAATTTACCTTTTGTTTATTTGAGTTAAAGAAAACTATAACCATATTCGTGAAAGCCTAAAAAATATAGCTAAAGCTAATAAAAGTGTTTCATGTAGTTAGCAAATGAATTCAAAATCTATTCGAAAGTTTGTATCCTTTTCTTTTCTTTATCCAATATATAGTATACCTTTTCAATTTCACTATTAAATTCACGTAGTAGTGTCCTACAATAGATAATATATAAAAAAAGCTAACCATGGTCAAGTTAAAAATAAACACTTGTAAATTGAAAAGAGCTGTGTAGAGGACTAGTGTCAGACATATCTTTCATCATCTCCATTTCATTTCTATCATTTGAAGTCTTGAGAAAAAAAAATGGAGATAAAGAAAAATGACCATCTATGTTGAGACTTTAAGGAGTATAATCCGCACCATCTGTTACACCACCACTCCCTACCCTTCACCACCACCACTAGCCCATCACAACCACCTTCATGCACCACCACCACAACACAACCCACCTCAAATATATCTCCATGCGCCACCATACCGCCACACAACCACCATAATCCCAACCAATATCATCCTCCAAATCTTCCCCAACAAGAACCCATTCAAGATAACCCAACCGTCACCTCCCTAATCCACCAATCTCCGCCCTAGAAACCACCCTTTGCCGCTGCAACAACCACCACTTCCCACAACCAACCACCCTCCGTTACGCGGCAACGCATGTAATACAAACCCACTTCAGATCATTTCTCATACACAGATCCATCACCTTACGTAACCTAAAATCATCATTTGATAAACCCACTTCGTATAAGACTACTTGTAATGTTTCTTGTGACTTGGGTTAAGTGATTCTTGAATTGCATTTGTTATGTTTTGAGTTCAGTGGTTTGTGGTGAGAGTAAATGAGAGAGAGAGAGAGAGTACAGTAAAATGAAAATTGAAATGAAATGAGGCAGATGATTGTACCCGATCAGTTAAATGTTTAGTTTTAAACGATATTACAAAAGTGCCCTTCAATAATTAATTATATTAAAATGTAGATTAATCTAGACCTTTAGATTTAAAATAGATGGATGGTTGAGATCTTTTGATTTGATCTTTAGATAATTATTGTTCTGCATTGATCTTTCCTCTTATTTAAATATCTTATATTATCCTAGTTTGATGATTGTTGGACTAAGGATTAGTTACTTTTTTGTGTGCCTTAACTGTACAGTCTATACTCTTAACGTCCTAAGAGCATGTACATCAATAACACGAGTTAAAGTTTAACACCGTGCCACGTCAGCGCCACATCAGCTTTAACATTTCACCTTAACATCCCTAAAAAACACCCACAACAATAACATCCCAAGTAAAACTTTAACATTTCATATTTTCAATTTCAACCCCTAAACTAAAACAAACACTTCATTTATTAAAAAACATATCACATTTAACATTAAAACACAAAGTACATTAAACGTTAAACACGAATTACATTAACGCATACTCATGAAAATAAAACTACTAAAACTTAAAAAAACGAATCATCTGAGACCCAACCCTCAGAACTTGAAGGGGAATTAAACTCGCCATTAACGAGCCGAGTCTCCATTATGTCAAAGTATTTTTCTTGAAGATACTGAGCTTCCTTTGCTTCTTGCTCACGACGAGCAGCTTCCTCACGTGTCTGCTCTTTCATAATCTCCCTATAGTTTTCAAGATCTTGTTCAAGTTGACGAAGGGAAGCCTCACTTAACCCGAATGGGTTGTTTTCAAGATCCACCTGTGGAGTGTTGACAGGTGGAGTTGGAGCAATTGGATTGTTCACAGGTGGAGAGTTTAAAAATACATTTTCCGGTTGGAAAACCGGAAAGACAGATTCAGGTGGTGTTGAGTAAACTTCAAACTCTTCTGGAGTTGGAAAGCTGGTTTTCGGCAACTTTTCTGGACTTGGGAATTGCTGAGAAAAATCTTTGCGAGACATTTTTTTTGTGTGTGAGTTGTGTGTGTAACTTGTGTGTGTTGTGTGTTCTAAACAACTCTGGTAGAGTTGTATATATAGGCAAAGTTGATTTTGAATTTGAATAAATCCCGCTCATATTTGATTTTTAAATTTCAAATTTGAATTTGAATTTATCCCGCCCAGAATTAACCAGTATAATTTAAATTTGAATTTGAATAAGTAGAGGGGGTGTAAGTGAAATGATTTTTTTTAAACTTTAACGCCCGTTGGGGGCTTAACTTTGCCCCAATAACGCCGTTTTAACACGGGGCTTCCATTGGCTAACGCCATATAACGCGGTGCAATGTTAAAGTTAACGCCGGTATGGCGTTATTAATGTACATGCTCTAATGCAACATATTTTAGAATGATGGTACATATCTATACTACTTATAATTGAGGGATGACCCTCTCTCCTATTTATTAGTTTAAAATTTCCTAAATCAAAATTTAAGCAAATATTACTTATAAAACATAATGTACAACTATGTAAAGCACAATTAATTTTAAGCAAATACTATTTCTTACATACATACAATTAATACAACATATCATAAATATATACAACTACCTAAGCACAATGTACAAATACAAATAAAACTAAAATCACACTATTCAATACATACAATTAATACATAATTTAATTCGCCCTTTCGCTAAAATATACAACTCTTTAACCACAATGTACAATCTAATTAAGCTTTCAAAACATAAATCTGAAATCAAGCAGCTCAAAATAAAATAGCATTTGTTCGCTGGAAAATTTAGTCACAGGGTACCCGCCGCTACATCGCGTGGGTACCCTGCTAGTCATAAATAAAACTAAATGAGAAATGATTTGCACACTCAATTTTTTTATTGGGACACTCAATCATGTGCAGGAGCGGAGCCAAGAATTCAAGTTAAGGGGGGCCGATTTTTTTTATTTTTACGTTTGCCACATCGCGACAACAACTTTTGCATTTGGACGCCGTAGTATGTCTTATATATGAAATATGGATGTATGGCAAAGGTCCTATAAGTTCTAAATGGAAAAATATTATCAACTTTACCAAATCAACTTTTCAGAACGTTCATTAACATTTTTTTTTTGTTAAACAAAAAAATGATATGCTTGTTAAACATAAAAACGATAAATCATAACCCAACTACAAACCCTATTAAACTTTAATTGGCTAATTGAGTATAAATATTTCATTTCATGTTTCAAGAGTATATGAGCCGTCTTTTAAAAAGTTATCATATATGACAACTTAATAATACTAATAAAAAATTAATGCCATAACAGTTAATAGTTAAATGTAAATTAAATGATTTCTCATTTTTTATGCATAAAGCCATAAAGTTTCACATTTTACTTCATTTGACCCACGTGACCATTAAACCTTTAACGAATTAGAAGAGAAGACTCGTCTTCGTCTTCCTTTTAATGTCTTCCTCCATCTTGTTTTTTTTCTTCTCTGTAAAATTTTTTCCGGCCAAATCTTTTAATCAGATGTCTTGTTTCTCTTTATTTGTTATTCTTCTTCCTAATTTAAGCATCGTTTTATCATAAAACACCATATTCATCGCATATCGCTTCGCCTGATGTCAAGGCTGGAACAGGCGGAGTGACGGTTGGGGGAGGCCCAACACCCGCCTGCCACCCATTGGCTCCGCCTCTGATCATGTGTATTAAACTATTATACTGTGAATTATATTGGTTTAACCGGTTATACATACGAGTCATGGGAAGGGATCTTGTAAGAAGAAAAACTAAAATGAGAAGAATAAGAAGAATTTCTAGCCACACATTTCAAATTAGAATAAGATTTTTAAAAGGAAATACATATATATTTGTAGGTGCATCTGAAATGTGTGGTTGTGGTTTCTTCTTATCTTTCTCATTTTAATTTTTCTTCTTATTTGATCCTAACTCTATGAGTCATAATCATTAAATGAAGTGTGCAAATCATCTCCCTAAATAAAAAGAAGTAAGAAAGCAATTTAGCAGCATTGGTTATTTTTCACATGAATGACATACAACAAACAGAATATGTTGCATTATAGTGGCAACTGGCAAGGCTTTGTGAAAAGAAAAAAATAAAGACATTTACAATGGCCTAAGTTCAATGCCTTGCACCACAAGGCCAACAAAATTATAGTCGCCATCGATGTCCATACCATTCAAGCTAAGATCAATCCCGATATTTCCGGTGCTATCGATTTTATCTTCCCAAAGTTGAACTTCCATCCATCCATCCTTCCTCACTTTTGGATGGCCTTTCACTTTATCAGTATTTAACTGCTTGTCGGACTTGTGATCAAACATTGGTCTAATATTCGTAATATGAGGAATGATTAGATAGATAGACCGTGGATAGCGAAAACTTTGATTATTCAATGCTATCGGACCCTCAATCAAAGAGTAGTTTTCAGGTGGTTTGTATATAAGATGACATGAATAGGTTGTCTGTGGGGACAACAATTTGGACTCTATTTTAAAAGCAATTCTAAATTCATCTGTGTCAGGAGACTCGGCCACCACTTTGAATCTGCAAAATTGTAGAAAGAAAAAATGCTATGAAATATAACCTACCAATCTACCATACAAATTTGTAGCATATATTTTTTGAAACAAAATGGCCATTTATATGTTTGAAACAACCCTGCATATATTTTTCCCAGGGTCTAGAAATATAATGTATATCAGCATAGGTGGGCTAGTAACGGATCAAACGGAGAGGTTGTTTGTCTGTATTTCTATAAAATAGAAACGGGTCAGGTCAGGTATACCCATACCCAAAACATTATATGTCGAGTTTTTAATAAATAATTTGTTGACTACTAACGAGCACAGAAAATCACAATTACAATAATAATCAAACTATTTCAATAAGTTGTGTGCATTTAAAGTAGGGTTAATTGCTTGAAAATGTATCGTACTTGCCACTTTTTGTTATTATGTGTGCTGAACTATTTTTTTTTATTGTGTGTGTATTGAACTTTCGAATTTCGATTATTGTGTGTATTTTGTGACCATTTTTTACCCTTACTTTTTTCAAATTTCGAAGGGTAAAATGGTCATTTTACATGGCTGAATAGTCACAAAATACACACAATAATCGAAATTTGAAAGTTCAATACACACGATAAGAAAATAAAAAGTTCAGTACACACAATAACAAAAAGTGTCAAGTATGATACATTTTCAAGTAATTAACCCTTTAAAGTATACTTAACCCATTTGACCCGTTAAAGATGGAACATGCAAATAACCAGATTTGTGAAAGAAAGAGTAGAACCTTGATTCTGGCAAAGGCTTCCTTATCCATTTTTCCTCTGGCAAAAATTCAATTGCGGGTATCATAAGACGTTTCTTCATACTTTTGCTAATAGACAGCCACTATACATCAACACAAATTATACATTGTTAGTAATTCTGAAGTGCTGTCCTCTGCTATATTTAATCCTTCAAAACTACATTTTATGAATCTTATATGAACAAAACTAAGTGTAAAGAATCATTGAGATAGCTACATGCATAAGAACTAACCATTTCAAATGTCATAAAAATATCATCTGATATACTAATAATCTTTGTAGGGCTTCATTCTGTAACGGGCTTGTTAATGTTCTAAATATGTCAGTGTACATCTATAGGCTATAGCCGCAAACTAATAATTTTGGTATCATGCAAAGAATGTTTTTAATTAGAATTATACCAAATAAATAATTTCAGACTTACAGAGGTTTAAGATACAAATTTATCAGCTTTAATCGTACTTTTGAATATTAGCTAACAAAATAGAAGTTATGCGTGTGTAAGATTAGCAAATAGCAATGCACACCTTCATATATTATGATGTAAAAATTGGAGGCACAATAGGAAGATACCTTTTCACTGTTGTCGATGAGGAACCCTTTGCGAAGAAGAAAGTAGAGTTCCTTCTTAGTTGTCCATTGTATACTATATGTTGACCACTTGATTAAGTCAGTATAGTCATTCGGCAATTTTTGCTCCCAGTTAATGTGAGAAGCTGATGCAGTTTGCATATCCTCCATATAATCGTGCTCCAGATTTTCATGTGTCACCTATGAAATGTATACATAAATTTGATTTTAATTTTGTAATTTGATCAACAAAAAATGTTTTATAATTACATAAATTTCATCGTTGTTATATTCATTTCTAATGCAGCAGGAAGATAAGATTTATTACGCTAGCAAATTATAAATGAAGTTGTCCAAATACTTTATTGAAATGATGTAAACAAAGAAATTCATCTGGTGAACTTACAGTATCAGTGGGCCGAAATTCAATGCTTTCAATAGAACACTGAGTGTCAGGCCAGTTCAGGAGCAGTGGAAATATAGAAATGTTGAAATCATATTTCTTTTGATAACTAATAAATCGATATAGTGGTATAACTAGCCATCCACCTTCTCTCATAGTCGCATTGCTTGAATTCAAATAATGTGTTTCCTCTTCCAATTTGTATGTACATGATACATAAGTCCCGATAGCCTTTTGGACTTCGTAGTTCTCGAAGCTAATTCTGAAGACAAGATTTATGGTGTATGTGACATTTGGTGACAAGAACTGGGTACACACTTTTACTTTGAACCCATTGTAGGAACATATCACTAAATTGGAAAACCTGCACATATTACAGCATGTATCTAAACTGTCAGTTAGATATATACATTCCTTAACCGTATCACTGAATAAAATACAAAAAATTCATAGAATGTACCATTTGAAACATCAAAAATGGAAAAAAGGATCGTGCATATTATACAATCTCGCAAACAACAAGTCTTGTCTTTACTATAGATCTATGATGTTCATTATCTGTGGCAACTAAAAGATAAGAAGAAGAAAGATGAGTCATGAAGCCACTAACCTTGAATCCTCTGATGCATAACGTTCACCCCAAGATACACATTTTGTTGCGGAGATCATTTCACAAATTTCTCCATTCTTATTTATTGAAAGCCACTGCCGATTGATGATGTTCAATTGAGTGTTAGCAAAACTTAGAGGAAATACCCAAGGCCTTTGGTCTAGTAGTATGTGAGTTGCCCACCAACCTAGATGTTGTGGGTTCAAGCCTCGCTGGAGGCATTTGCGAGATAGGTGGTATAGGTGTGAAAAAAATTGCCAAACGTTGCATAAGTTTTTTTACGAAAATGAACTTTTAAATCTAATCTGTTAGATTCATTAAGGGAAAAAATTTCGATCCTACACATGTCTTTGGCAACTTTGTAGGTGACTCAATTTAATAGAAATGGGACTCAAAATACCTAGGCGACTAGTAGGCGACTTATACGCGACTTGATTTTTAGTTTTTAGGACTTGATTTACGCGACCCATATGTAAAACGCGACCCACCCACGCGACCCATATGTAAAACGTTTTAAAACGCGACCCACTTTTATGAGTTTTGAATGTACACGCGACCCATACCAAATAAAACGTGACCCACACCAAATAAAACGTGACCCACCCACGCGAACCATACCAAATAAAACGTGACCCACCCATAAAAGTTTTATTGTGAGTTTTGAATGTTAGGCTACAAGAAAGCAGAAAGAAATTAAAAAAAGAAAGAAGCAAAAGCTATTAAAAGAGCCGTGAAGCTATTTTCAAGGCATTACTTGTGCCTATTCTAAATAAATAAATGGTATCAATTGGATATCTTGTATCTATCAAAAAGGATGGTCGCTTTTATTGATAAATCGGGCGACAAATGTGGCGACAAAAGGCTACTAATGATAAATATTAGAGAAAATATTAGGTCTGTTGGTCACGTTTAGAATTTGGGGGAAAGTGGGGCGAAATTTCTTTGGTGTGACAGCTTTGGCCCGTTTTGGTAAAACATTAGATAAAGTTAGAATTGGAAAATTGGTTATATAAATGGGTTATTTAAGTAATTAACTTAATAATATAAGATAAATAGTTGGAGATGAAAGATATGATAAATAGTAATTCTGTTTGACACACTTGTGTCAAACCTAGCTCACAGTAGCTATGTTCAGATTAACAATCTTTTCACAAAGAAGCAAGACTAGTTACCGTTGTGCCATCATCCACAAAGATCCCTTTCAAGAAAAGTCTAAAAAGTTGTTCTTGGGTTTCATAAGATAGAGGTGCTATCGCTTGATCTGCAATCTTGATCATTTCTTGTATATCTACTTTCATTTCAAGACTTTTATAAACCTCCTGTAAGAATAATTATGTCCTGTTTTTAGTTCATTGCTAACACTTAAAAATAAGATCTAAACTTGTACGAGAAAAGTGAAAACATACTTGTTGTTCGAGTGCAATCTCAAGTTCTTTCAAAACCTCATTCATGGTTGGTCGTTCTTCACGAGCTTTGCTAACACATCGATACGCAATGTGTGAAAACGTACTAAAAGAACCCGATTCCATTTGTTCTTTTAAACCGCGTAAGATAATCTCATCTAATCTGTTCTCCTCATAACATCTTCTCCACTTATGTACTAAAATCTCAGCCAAGTGTCCATTACGGTATTCATAACATAATCTCCCACACATGACTTCAAACAATACCACCCCGAACGAGTACACATCAGACTCTTTAGATAGAAAACCTGTCTCAAAATACAGCGGATCACAATACCCAGGGGTACCAACAGCATTAGAAAAAAGAAATGTTTGCATTTGGTTAGCAGGGCCTGCTTTTGACAACCCAAAATCGGAAACTTTCGCCTTCCAGTTATCATCCAGAAGGATATTTGCACTCTTTATGTCTCTATGGATAAGTCGCTGATGTGTTTCAGTCGGATCATGTACGTAGCTAAGTCCACGTGCAACCCCAACGCATATTTTGAGACGTTGGCTCCACGTGAGACTAGCATCACTTAGATAACGATCAAGGCTTCCACGAGATGCATACTCGTATACAAGGATCATCTCATCGGCTTGAATACAAAAATGCATAAGAGAGACTAAATTTTCATTACGATCTAAGCGCTTAAAAGCAACCATAGTTGGTCCATTTGGAAGAACCAGTTCCCCTTTGTACACCTGCCCGAACCCACCATGCCCAATAAGATTGTTGCGACCAAAATTGTTGGTCGCTAATTTTATATCTTGAAGTTTGATTTTTTGGTGATCAAACTCCTCCATGAAAGACATGATATGGTTCAAATAATGAAACAATACTAACTTAATATGTTAACCAGACCTTGAAAAATTACTAATTTAACTACCCAAATTGTTAAAAGATACCAATGCAATCAACCAAAAATGTTTTTATTTTGCTCTTAAATAAAAAAGCTGCAGTTAATATAAAACAAAAATGAAAACCTTCACTTAATAATATGAATTTATGAACAAAAAAATTCAAATCTAGACCTAAAGTTATGAACCAGAAACAAAAACCCAAAACAATGTAAAAGACGATTTGGATCCAAAAGAACCAAGAATACAAGCAACTGAACAAGATCCAAAGCAACCAGAAGAACAAAGAAGACACCTTTGACTTGCCTTGAAGTTTGTACTTTGGAGTTGACTGCCGTTTACTTGGTTAACAAACTAGTTGGGATAGGTCACTCAGGTTAATCTTTCGGAAGAGTAACTTTGGTTTGTATATAGGGGTGTGTTTGTTATGCAGGATTTCCACTATCATTGAAGTTGTTTATTTAACGTATATGACTTTTAAACTTAGAAATGATAGTTAGGGTGCGTTTGGTTGCCCACTATGGGAATGAGACTATCACTATGAAAGTGATTAAAGGTGTTTGTTTAAGATGAGATGGCCCACCACTATGGTAATGAATGTTGAATATATTCCATACTCCATATATATCAAGAGACCTAGGTATGAATCTTTCATAGATGAGGGACCCACCACTACTATCAAACTCATACCCATTGTCATTCATGGCGGTATACCAAACGCACCCTTAGTGCTCGTTCTTGTAAGTGGGATTGAAATTTGATTTGTATTTAAAAAATGTTTAAAAAAAAGAAGGATAGAGAAAATTAAAAAATAGATAAAAATACATCGTTGGTCCCTAAACTTGTCCAAAAGCATCGCAGGGGCCCCAAACTTGAGATTTTAGTCGTCGTGAATCCAAAACTTGGGTTTTTTATTCCGATTGAGTCCTTTTGACCATAATCCGTTGGTCAACACCGTTATTTGTTGTTTCGTTTTGTTTTTAGTTAAAGGCATAACGGTCATTTCATATAAGTAAGTCCCCATTCTTATCTTGATTTGGAGTTAGGTACCACTTTGTTATGTTTTTATCATATGACGTATGTTCACAATTAGACAAATTTTATCATAAGAGTTAGGACCGGCTTTAGGGGAGTGCAAGATGTGCTATTGCACAGGGCCTCAGCTTGACGAGGGCCACCAAATTTCATGCACTTTTATTATATATATGAACACAATATGAGACTCGAGCTTAATTAATTCATGCACTACTTATACATATGTATATTATATGTTTGCTTGAGGGCCTCTTTGTGGTAATGGCACGGGGCCACTGAAATCCACGAGACGGCCCTGATTAAGAGTCATATGTTTTTGTTTGCGTCTATCACAAGTTTGGAACCGAACTCTGTTCATGATCTTTTATACTGAGTATATGATATTCTATAATCAGAACTAGATAACAAGCTCTAATAAAACGGGTTGTAGAAGATAGTATTTGGATTGTATACGTTTGAAGTTCTGACTTTAGGTTGCTATAGTTAGATAAAATCTTTTTTCGAAGGAGTATCCAAACACCCCTTATTGCTACGAACAAACTGAAGACCTTTAATCATTCCATGTCACACTGCTTACTGTGATGGTTAACACGAATTAGTGTAAATTTGTCATAAGGCAAACACCTGTCACTGTTAAAGGAGAATGCTAAACGCTCTGAATCTGTCCATGCCTAACTGCTTATTGTGATGCCTAGCATTCTTATTACATGAACTTGTCCAAAATTGTCATAAGCAGCCTTTTTGTTTTCACGACAGTGGTTCGAGAGAAAGATGTTTGTTGGGAATATGCAGAGAAACTAGACTGAAACAAGGTTAAATGCAAATTATGTCTTAGAATTCTTAATGGTGGGATAAGTAGACTAAAGCATCATCTCTCTCGACTTCCAAGTAAGGTGTAAATCCATGTAGCAAAGTTAAAGATGATGTGGGAAAAAGTTAGGGCCATATTAGCATCAAAAGATGACATTAAAGAAATTCATATGCCAAAGAAGCGAAAACAATATGAACCTAAATCACCAGTCATTGATACTGTCCTCCCAAATAGAAGTCTTTTTCCTAAGCTACCTGTTAAGCAACACACTGACAAAAATACTGAATCATCGCTCCGCCAACATTCAAACGTTTTAGGGAAAATTAAGAAGAAAATGTTATGCATACATGTTTTCATGGCATATGACAGAAAGATTAGATAAATCAATACCTCAAACAAGTAACTCTAACCACTTCCTCTATATATATGAATAATGAGCTAGAAATTCCCCGCACCTATGTTTGAATTATGATATTCCAACATTGTTTACACCAATTACCAAAACATCAACTGTGGCACGAGATTAATCTCACTGAGAGATACTATACTGAACAAGAAAAATATTATTCATCAAATTGTTGATATATCTGCACCATCAGAACCCGAGAAGCCATTTCTCCCTTGATCTGCTTCTGTTACCGCTTCCATTTCAGATCCAGTATTGTTCGGATGGAAATTACCTTTTCTGGATTTCTGTTTATTTTCAACATTATACAATATTTAGTCAAGAAGATAAGTTATGGTGGATTAATACAATTTTACTATATTTTAGGTAATTTGACATTACAGTTACAAATTAAGTATGAGATCTTATAATTAACATAAGTCACATAAGCGCTTCATGGCTATGCATTTTATCCAAATTTCATTATAGTAATTTTAAATCTAATGTCGTCCTTGTTTGAGTTTGATAATGAATTGATAATAAATCTATCTTTTTCGAATTTCTAAACTGGGTAATCACCAAGGAGCAAAAACACTGCTGGTAACATACTACAGATATTGATGGTAGTCAACTAACGTAAATATATATATGTTTCAAACTAAGGGGTGCATATAATTATAAATGACAAAAATTCTACTACATGTTTATTCAAGAAGTTGCTTATGTATATAATACAGAGTACTTTTTTTACATGTCAGATGATCTGAAAAATTATGAAGCAAATAAACTTACTCTTGCTGTTGATTGTAGAGCGAGTCATGATTTAGAAGTCGTCCCAACTCAATTTACTCAGTTCCTCCTTCTCTTCATTAGTGAGATCAAAGTTTGGTTCTCTACCACACAAGAAAGCAGCCCTGCAATAAACATAAAAGTTTCATTGAATTTTCAAAAGGAAAACGTTCTTGACAATCAAGATTAAAGTTTCTTTGCCTTATCTTGCCAGTTGTATATAAGAAAAAGGGACTAGATTGTTTTGCTTTCTTGATATACTACTGAATTCAAGTATTTAGTTTCTTACAATTGTTAATACTTGTTTGTAATTTGTGACCAGAACATTGAACATTACCTGTGATGAGTGTCTAAATACTCATCATTTCGTTCACATTTAAGCTACAAAATATCTGAAAACATACAAATATGCTTCAAAATATTGGAATTATCTCCAAATTGTGTTTTTAGGTGTTAAAGTGCAAAAAGGATGAAAAATGATGAAAAACATGCAAAACATACATAATTTACAGTTTCAGTCCCTAAACTTTGATAAATTGGCAAATCTAGTCCCTGGTTAATCAAAACTTGTAAAAATATCATTTTAGGTCCTTGGGATTCACTAGTTGTTCAAAATAATCATTTGAAGTTTGAAATCACAAAACTACAACTTTGGTCCCTCAACTTTGAAAAGTGTCAAAAATAGTCCTTAAGGTTTTTAAAATTGGAAATTAATCAAAATAAACCTTGTACTATTCATGTTTGACATAATTGGTCCTTATGAGAAAAGTTTTGAGAAAATACGAGTTTGGTCCCTGGAGTTTCTAAATTGGCATATTTGGTCCTTAAGGTTTAAAAAATAGAAAAATATTCATATATGGTCCTTGTATTACTGGTTAATTGCAGATTCAGTCCCTTGGATGAAGTTTGAAAAGTTGGCAATTTAGACCCCTCAACTTTCAGGAAAGTACATGATTGGTCCTTGGGCTTTATATACAAACCGGACCCTATGTATTAGTCCAAATCCAATCCTATAACCCGGCCCAATAAACTAGCCCAAACCCTTTGTAATTAAATAAAACCAAACACCCCCGTTTTCTTCGTCTTCCACCTCTCCTCCACCTGTAACTCAACACCTCACCTTCTCCAGCTCAACCCTATCTTCCTACCCACTATCCACCACCTCTGCAAAACCTCAACACGCCACAATAAATGCCATTCCCACCCCAAAACCACCACTGTTCACTGCAATACCACTCATACCCACAGTATTGAGCAATACTGCCCCAAATAAGTCTAAACTTCACCAAACGTGTCCCCTACACCTCCACATTACAACAAGAAGCTTTAATTGTCCTCAAACTGCCTCAGTACCACGTGGTGCGTTTTGGCGCCAAAATAAGTTTAAACGGACAAGATGAAATTGACTCAATCAAAGGCTAGGATTCAAAGTGGGAAAGTATCTGGAAGCTAGTGGGATGAGAATGGATGATAAATACAGAAGAAAGAAGAAGAAGAGATCTATCATATTTTGTAATCTAGTTTATGATCAATCGTAGTTAATCAAATTAGTTGTCACGTTAGTGTAATTGTTTATTTCTGTTTCAAAAGTGTTGTATAACTTTGCTAAAGTATATTCAACAGCTTTGGTTCACTCATATCAATCTATCTTTCAGTTTTCAAGTATTTCAATCTTTGTCCCATTTTCAATTCAAGTCATTTAATTTATGTTTGGTACTTGTTAATTAGAGGATTCTAATAACACTACTTGGTTCTCAGTAAGCCATAGCAAGCTTTTAGATACTCAAAATCAGCAAGGATCATTAAAAAAGGAAAATACCAAAAAGAAATCAAGTAATTAGAATTTAATATAGAAGTTACTGTAGAAGAAGCAAGGAGCAAGTGCTATCTTGGATTGCCTTGGTTTAGAGCTCTGTGGAGAGCATTTAGGAGTGTTACTAAGTCCTTGGTTCTGTGTGTTCATCTCATTTCCAAGTTGTAAGCAATTTCATTATTTTTAGCATTTTTCTGTATTAGTTCTTAATTTAGTATAATCTTTCTTATTTTATACTTAGTTGGTATTGGTTAGTGATATTATAACTTAAAATCAGTAGGTTGTTAGTTAAAAATCATAGTTAGTAGTTATTAAAGTTAGACAGTTAAAATAGCTTAGTAGTGATTAATAGGTTATAATTGTTAATTGCTGTGTTTTTGTGTTCATTTGATCTCATTACATCATAATCAAGTGATTGGAATCAGTTTCATGTTGTAAATTTTGGATTTGTAACACTAATCACAAAAACAGCCTTGCTAAGGCCTGTTTGGATCAAGCTGCTTATCTGAGTATATGCATGCTACTGTCCTTAAAACTTGTTGCTGCATGTTTGTTTAGATCACCATAGCTCATATCAGTCATAATATTTAGGTATTATTAGTGTAAAAGTCAAATTAGTACTTAATCTAGTCTAGTTTGTAATCTGTTAGGATTTTAAGTTCCATAATCACCATACTAGCTTAAAAGTTGATAACCTAGCTTAATTTAGCCATATCATAGCTTAATATAACATACTTAATCAGTAAATCTAGATCAAAGCTCACTTTAGTCAACATTTTTTTTTACATAAAAAGTCAATTTGCAGCTTTCATGATTTTTGGACAAACTTTGGATCTGAATTTTGAGCTTGTTAATTGATATTAGAACTTGAGCTTATAGGTTTATATAGTCTTGTTGCTGATCTCCTTGTTACTGTTTTTATTAAACTTTATCTAGCTGATTGAAGTGCTTAATTAGTGCTTAACTTTTGGTGATTCTTCATATACCTCCCCTGTGCACAGATTTGATACACACTTTTACAAGCTTGTATAAGCCTGTTTATTGAGTATTGGTCTGAGTATATTGGTTGTTTGTGATGCCCATGTGGCTAGTTATCTGAACTAAGTGCTTATTTGTCTTTAATTGCTTATTTGTATTGCTTATCTTGCTTTAACTTGTGCTACCAAATCAACAACAACACTGGTCATACAGTGTAGTCAAGCAACATCACAAGCCCATCATAAGCTCATCAATAAGCTTTGGCTTGTGATCTTTGGCTCATTAAGAAGCTAAGCAGCTCATTAATCAAGATCAAGCTTTTATTTTCATTTTCAAAGCCTTTAACTAGGGCTGCACATAGCTTAAAGCTTGTCCATTTGTTCAGTTCACTGAGTGAACTCAGTAAAACCCAACCACATCATAAGCCCTCAATAAGCTACTCAGTGGTCACCACTGATCAAGCTTTGGCATTTTGAAATCCTTACCAGCCCCACTTTATAGTTAAGCAATCAATAAGTTCATTTGAGCTTATTTTATAAGCTTAATTTACCCATATTGTTTGCCTGTCTAGGGTGTTTGGATATCAGTTTTATTGGAAGTGCTTAAAAGCTTATTCCAAGCTTATTAGCCAAATCCATTGAAAACACTTGTTCATATTTGTGAATATACCATATATACTCAGTTATTATCTTTTTATTTTCTCTATTAAGCTTGTTTTAATAAGCTTTCAAGCTTATTTCATTAACTCAGTATATACTGAGCCCATCAGTATATACTGAGTGAAATCAGCAGTTGGACCCCTCACTTCACAAGCTTTTTCTGAGCTTATCAGTGGGTCCCACACCTTAAATCTTGGTTCTTCCAATCCCCCTCCTACCAGGCTTGAACCATTGACCATTTGTTTGGCCTAGATCAAGTGGACCCCACTTGGTTTTACCTCACAAAGTTGTCCCATTTTCTGTCTCAGAATCCAAATAAGCTAAGTGCTTATTTGTGTTTTGTGGCTTATTCAAGCTACTCATTTGGTTGAATCTTGCTAAATATAGTTAAAGTAACTTATTGGAATCAGAATACTCAATAGTGGACCCCACATAAGCTCATTTGAGCTTATTTCCTTCTAAAGTCAAACAAAGTCAACTGTTGGGGTAAATAAGCAATTTCAGTGCTTATTCTGAGTTTCCAATTTTGTTGTTTTTGTAATAGTTTCTTATTTTAGGTATTTTAATAGTTTTATAAAATAAAAACCACAAAAAGCCAAAAATACTTATAGTAATAGTTTCTATTTATTAGAATATCTATTTTAATTTCTTTTTAGCTTATTTATAAGCACTTCTGTATTTTTATATTTTTATTAAATATCTTTTATATTAAAGTAGTTTTATAAATTTTTCCAGATTTTTCTTTTGTCATCTAGTAATTTTTAGAATTTATTTTAGTTTAATTACTTAATAAATAGTATTAAATAGTAATTAATTAATAATAAATAATATATAAGTTAAATAAATAATTTTCTTTTTCTAATTAATTTTCTTTTATTCTTAGGATCTCAAAAATATAAATTTCACATTTGTGGGGTTTATATTGATCACTTTTTACTTTTATTTTTGTACGTTTACGTAATTTTATTAAAACGTACGTTTTAGGTTTTAAACGTTCATCACTTTAAAAATAGTGATAGCGTTTATTTAATAGATTTTAACTTTTTAATTATCTTTAATTTGCATTTAAGTCGCTAAGACGTGCAAATTCCTACTATAGTTATAATCGATTTGTTTTTAATACGTTTTACGTTTCTAGGGTTTTGATCATACTTATTAGTTGTTATAACTCATTTGAGTTATTCATACTTTTAGTATTGTGACAAATCATTCATAACCCTATTCCTAATCAACCAAGCTATATAAAACATTTGTTCAATCACAGGATATCACAACCTCGTTGGGGAATAAACGACCCGGGAATATAACTGTCCTACCTCGGATTATTGCATTTGCCTCTTTCTAGTTTTACCTGCCTAGTTGACCTCTCACAAGTGGTTGACTGAAAAAGTAGGCTAGTCGGGAGCGAATCAATTTTTGGCGCCGCTGCCGGGGAGGCTGTGCTGCGTTGAACAATTTTTGTTGGCTGATTATCTATCCTTTGTATAAATATTATATATAATATCTTATTTTAATCTTCCTTAAACAATATAAAAACAAAAATATTTTCTTTATATATATATAAAAGATAAATAATCGCAAAAATACTCTTCGCACCCCTTCTGAGTTTCCTTTTCTTCAAGGATCCTTAGACGCGTCTTAGTGCATGCGCACTCGTTCTTCAAGGTCATCAAGTCCTCTTCGCGAGCTTGTAGCCATACCTCGAAGAAGTCGTAGACGTTCTGCTCCATCAGTCGTACCCGAGATACGTACTGAGCCAAAAATTCCTGTCAAAATGGCAGAAGAACAAACGATGAATGAACTTCTCCAGGCACCCACCGATGGGTACGGAGATGCCATTGTTGTTCCAGCCATCGTAGCTGAGAACTTTGAGCTTAAAACAGGGTTAATAAACCTAGTGACAGCGCGTCAATTCTATGGGTTTGAAAGGGATGATCCTCACTATCACATTAGGTGGTTCAATAAAATCACATCCACCTTGAAATGTAAAAACGTCCCTGAGGATGCAATCAAACTTCTTCTTTTCCCGTTTTCTCTCGATGGGCCCGCCAGGATCTGGCTTGATAAACAGCCCCCTAAGTCGATTGAAACGTGGGAAGATTTAGTACAGAAATTTGTGCATAAATTCTATCCTCCTTCAAAAACCACGAATCTCCGGAATGAAATCATGAAATTCACACAACATTTTGATGAAACATTCAGTGAATCATGGGATCGTTTTAAGGAAATGCTACGCAACTGTCCTCATCATGGATTTACTGAGTTGATATATCTGGATACTTTCTATAATGGCATAAGACAAGCTGATCAAGACTCTCTTAATTCCTCCGCGGGAGGTAATTTTTTGAATCGAACAACAAAGGATGCTTTAGCCATTATAGAGAACAAAGCAGAGGTCCGAACCTCAAGAAACAAACCAGTTGCTCCCAAAGCAAGTGATTCACCTTCTACTTCATCTCCCATGACTCAAACTGTTGACAATACTCAGTTTGCTCAACTCATGGATGCTCTTAAAAATTTGACTCTTAACCAAAAGAAAGAGTCATCCAAACCAGCTGAAGTCAAAAAGATTGAACCATGTGTCACTTGTGGTGGTCCTCATGCATACTACAACTGTACTGCCACCGATGGCAATGCATTTGAAGTCGATGCTCTAGCCGGTAATTTCAATCAAGGTGGTAACCAATACCATCCTCAAGCTGAAACAAATTACCGTGCTAATAATCAAGAGGGACCATCAGGATCATATCAACCCAACAATTCAAATAGGTCTAATCCTAATCAGCCAAGAGGGCATAATAATCAAAATCAATATCGTACTCAGAACAATCAGATTGTTCCTGTTCAATACCTACCACATAGGGGAAATTCAAATCCTAATCAAGGGTATTCAGCTCCTAATAATCAAATGGTATCGTTCCAAGAATCTCAATCTGCTGAACTAGCTAACCACATCAAGGCTACTGATGCTAAAATGAGAGTGGTTCAAAACCAAATCTCCAATTTGAAGAATGAATTTGATTCTTCAATTGCAAAGAACAATAATGAGCTGAAGAATGATCTTAAGAGTATGATATCTGATTTGGTGAAACAACTCGTTCCACCTTCCACCTCGGGAAGTCTCCCGAGTAATACTGTTGCGAATCCTAGGGGTGAACTCAAAGCTGTTACTACTCGTAGTGATACAGCTCAAGTTGGAGCAACCACGGTTGTCCCAAATTCTACACCCCCAATTACTCCTACATCATCAAAGATAGATCCCACTCTTTCACGATTCAAGGTTAAAAGTTTGTCAAACAATCTTTATGACCAAAGGGCAGCTATGACTTATTCTCATATGCGTAATGCTTCCCGAAGGAGTGTTCTTGACGATAGTGATGATGAGGAGGATTCCAACATCATCAAAGCTATCACCACTCGTAGTGGTGCTGCTTATGAGGGACCCTCTACTCCTATTCCACCACCGTTATACGATGTGGAAAAAGAGCCCGAGGTTGCCAAGGACCAGGTGCAAATTCCAAGCCCACGAAGTACCGCACACGTCCAACCGCAAGTTGTCCCTCGAAAGAAAACCAAACAAGGAGTTGTCTTTGAGACTGATGAAACTCCTGAACCTACTGTCCCTAAATCCAAACCTTTTAAGCCAACCATTCCTTACCCTTCACGCTTAAATGAGCAAGAACACCGTGAGAGGTCTAATTATCAAACGGACAAACTCTTGCAAATCTTTAAAGATTTGCAATTTGACATAAGTCTTGCGGATGCTGTCATCTTGATGCCCAAGTTCGCATCAACAATCAAACAGTTGTTAAACAACAAGGAAAAACTGGTTGAATTGGCAAAAACTTCTCTAAATGAGAACTGCTCTGCAGTTATCTTAAAGAAACTTCCCGAGAAGCTTGGAGATCCTGGTAAATTTATCTTACCTTGTGAATTTCCAGGAATGGTTGCATGCAACGCCTTGGCTGATCTGGGAGCCAGCATCAACCTGATGCCTAATTCAGTATGGAAGAAACTTTCTCTTCCTAAACTTACCCCTACCTGCATGACTCTTGAGCTTGCGGATCGTTCAGTATCTATGCCCCTCGGTATTGCCGAGGACGTATTTGTGAAAGTAGGGAAGTTCCATTTTCCAGCTGACTTTGTGGTTGTTGAATTCGATGCTGATCCTAGAGTTCCTCTCATTCTTGGACGAGGATTCCTAAGAACAGGCCACGCTCTTATAGATGTATTTGAGCGTCAAATCACAATGCGTGTAGGTAATGAGGCTATTACCTTTAACCATGATCAAACTTCGAAGTACTCCTCCAATTATAACTCTGCATCGGTAAACAGAATCGATGTCATTGATGTTACCTTACAGGAGTACTCTCAAGAAAATCTTGGTTATGTTCATGATTTGGTGAGTGGTGATCCCACTCCATTGTCTCATTCCATCATTTCCGACTCTTCCACTTCCTTAACTCTGGATGAGGAAAGTGATTCTATTATGGATGAGATTGATGATTATCTCAATCTGGATACATTTCTTCCTGGTATTGATGATACCGAGAGTGATCAAGAGGAAGATGTTATTCTTCTTCTTGAACAATTGTTATACCCAGACAATTATTCCACTCTCACAACCAAGCAACTTCATAAAGAGGAATCCAAATCAGTTGAACCAACTGATAAAATTCCTGAGATCAAGCATAAGACCTCTCCTCCTTCAATTAAATTTCAAATTCTTGAGGAGGAAGTTCTTGTAATTACTGCTGTTCTGATCTCCCTACTACCCTTCACCTACCCGGTGATTTCTCCTTCTCTTCACTCATTCGGGAGTGAAGATGTTACCTTTGACCCTGGGATATTCCATATAACATTGGTTTAGATCCAGATACTTCCCCATGGATTTTTCAAATGCTTTTTCTCTCAAACCTGACAGTTTGGGAGGAAATAAATCAAATCAGGGGACGAGTCCAGCTAGTGACTCGGGAATCAAAAACATTAGCACAAACATGGGTTTTAACCCGTGTGTAACACCCTAAGTGTGGGGGAGATGCCCACAAGTTTTCAAGTAAAAAAAAAAAAAAAAAAAAAAAAAAAAAATGTATGTATATACATCTTAAATAAAAGCTAAGTAATATTTTCCTTTTTATGTTCTAAGTTCGGTTTAACACCCGGTGCTTTGAATATTGAGGGCAATATTCAGTTCTAAGTGTGGGGGGGGGATTCTCACGAGAATTCAAACACATATTTCATCAGGAACCCCATTTTGAGCCAAAATTTTAAATTTTTTTTTCTCACTTAGAACGCAATAAATGGTAATCAGTCCACCATGTCTAACACACATAAGGATTGGCTAATCCAGGAGCAAACGGCTCTTGGTAAAGATACCTCAAATCCGTTTACGGCTTGCAATTTGCCTAAAATTGTATGGTACCTCAACTCGCCATATCCTAAAAAGCGAAAGAGTTGGCTAGCCCGCAAGATTATGGCTTGTGGTAAAGGCTGTGGAAAACCATAATTGGTAATCAGCTCACCAAGATGTTGACTATTCCATCAAGAGTTGGCTAGTCCAGAAGCAAACGGCTTCTGGTAAAGACAAATCAAAACCGTTGACAGCTGGTGGTTTGCTCAAAATCACATGGTTATCAGGTGAACCATAGTTCTTACTTGAACTGAAACATCTTGGCTACTCCAGAAGTGATGGCTTTTGGTAAAGAGTCTTTCAAATCCATTAAAATTTTCATAAAATATTGCTAGGGACTAGCAATAGTTTAGTGTGGGGGATTGATGAGTGTCTAAATACTCATCATTTCGTTCACATTTAAGCTACAAAATATCTGAAAACATACAAATATGCTTCAAAATATTGGAATTATCTCCAAATTGTGTTTTTAGGTGTTAAAGTGCAAAAAGGATGAAAAATGATGAAAAACATGCAAAACATACATAATTTACAGTTTCAGTCCCTAAACTTTGATAAATTGGCAAATCTAGTCCCTGGTTAATCAAAACTTGTAAAAATATCATTTTAGGTCCTTGGGATTCACTAGTTGTTCAAAATAATCATTTGAAGTTTGAAATCACAAAACTACAACTTTGGTCCCTCAACTTTGAAAAGTGTCAAAAATAGTCCTTAAGGTTTTTAAAATTGGAAATTAATCAAAATAAACCTTGTACTATTCATGTTTGACATAATTGGTCCTTATGAGAAAAGTTTTGAGAAAATACGAGTTTGGTCCCTGGAGTTTCTAAATTGGCATATTTGGTCCTTAAGGTTTAAAAAATAGAAAAATATTCATATATGGTCCTTGTATTACTGGTTAATTGCAGATTCAGTCCCTTGGATGAAGTTTGAAAAGTTGGCAATTTAGACCCCTCAACTTTCAGGAAAGTACATGATTGGTCCTTGGGCTTTATATACAAACCGGACCCTATGTATTAGTCCAAATCCAATCCTATAACCCGGCCCAATAAACTAGCCCAAACCCTTTGTAATTAAATAAAACCAAACACCCCCGTTTTCTTCGTCTTCCACCTCTCCTCCACCTGTAACTCAACACCTCACCTTCTCCAGCTCAACCCTATCTTCCTACCCACTATCCACCACCTCTGCAAAACCTCAACACGCCACAATAAATGCCATTCCCACCCCAAAACCACCACTGTTCACTGCAATACCACTCATACCCACAGTATTGAGCAATACTGCCCCAAATAAGTCTAAACTTCACCAAACGTGTCCCCTACACCTCCACATTACAACAAGAAGCTTTAATTGTCCTCAAACTGCCTCAGTACCACGTGGTGCGTTTTGGCGCCAAAATAAGTTTAAACGGACAAGATGAAATTGACTCAATCAAAGGCTAGGATTCAAAGTGGGAAAGTATCTGGAAGCTAGTGGGATGAGAATGGATGATAAATACAGAAGAAAGAAGAAGAAGAGATCTATCATATTTTGTAATCTAGTTTATGATCAATCGTAGTTAATCAAATTAGTTGTCACGTTAGTGTAATTGTTTATTTCTGTTTCAAAAGTGTTGTATAACTTTGCTAAAGTATATTCAACAGCTTTGGTTCACTCATATCAATCTATCTTTCAGTTTTCAAGTATTTCAATCTTTGTCCCATTTTCAATTCAAGTCATTTAATTTATGTTTGGTACTTGTTAATTAGAGGATTCTAATAACACTACTTGGTTCTCAGTAAGCCATAGCAAGCTTTTAGATACTCAAAATCAGCAAGGATCATTAAAAAAGGAAAATACCAAAAAGAAATCAAGTAATTAGAATTTAATATAGAAGTTACTGTAGAAGAAGCAAGGAGCAAGTGCTATCTTGGATTGCCTTGGTTTAGAGCTCTGTGGAGAGCATTTAGGAGTGTTACTAAGTCCTTGGTTCTGTGTGTTCATCTCATTTCCAAGTTGTAAGCAATTTCATTATTTTTAGCATTTTTCTGTATTAGTTCTTAATTTAGTATAATCTTTCTTATTTTATACTTAGTTGGTATTGGTTAGTGATATTATAACTTAAAATCAGTAGGTTGTTAGTTAAAAATCATAGTTAGTAGTTATTAAAGTTAGACAGTTAAAATAGCTTAGTAGTGATTAATAGGTTATAATTGTTAATTGCTGTGTTTTTGTGTTCATTTGATCTCATTACATCATAATCAAGTGATTGGAATCAGTTTCATGTTGTAAATTTTGGATTTGTAACACTAATCACAAAAACAGCCTTGCTAAGGCCTGTTTGGATCAAGCTGCTTATCTGAGTATATGCATGCTACTGTCCTTAAAACTTGTTGCTGCATGTTTGTTTAGATCACCATAGCTCATATCAGTCATAATATTTAGGTATTATTAGTGTAAAAGTCAAATTAGTACTTAATCTAGTCTAGTTTGTAATCTGTTAGGATTTTAAGTTCCATAATCACCATACTAGCTTAAAAGTTGATAACCTAGCTTAATTTAGCCATATCATAGCTTAATATAACATACTTAATCAGTAAATCTAGATCAAAGCTCACTTTAGTCAACATTTTTTTTTACATAAAAAGTCAATTTGCAGCTTTCATGATTTTTGGACAAACTTTGGATCTGAATTTTGAGCTTGTTAATTGATATTAGAACTTGAGCTTATAGGTTTATATAGTCTTGTTGCTGATCTCCTTGTTACTGTTTTTATTAAACTTTATCTAGCTGATTGAAGTGCTTAATTAGTGCTTAACTTTTGGTGATTCTTCATATACCTCCCCTGTGCACAGATTTGATACACACTTTTACAAGCTTGTATAAGCCTGTTTATTGAGTATTGGTCTGAGTATATTGGTTGTTTGTGATGCCCATGTGGCTAGTTATCTGAACTAAGTGCTTATTTGTCTTTAATTGCTTATTTGTATTGCTTATCTTGCTTTAACTTGTGCTACCAAATCAACAACAACACTGGTCATACAGTGTAGTCAAGCAACATCACAAGCCCATCATAAGCTCATCAATAAGCTTTGGCTTGTGATCTTTGGCTCATTAAGAAGCTAAGCAGCTCATTAATCAAGATCAAGCTTTTATTTTCATTTTCAAAGCCTTTAACTAGGGCTGCACATAGCTTAAAGCTTGTCCATTTGTTCAGTTCACTGAGTGAACTCAGTAAAACCCAACCACTTCATAAGCCCTCAATAAGCTACTCAGTGGTCACCACTGATCAAGCTTTGGCATTTTGAAATCCTTACCAGCCCCACTTTATAGTTAAGCAATCAATAAGTTCATTTGAGCTTATTTTATAAGCTTAATTTACCCATATTGTTTGCCTGTCTAGGGTGTTTGGATATCAGTTTTATTGGAAGTGCTTAAAAGCTTATTCCAAGCTTATTAGCCAAATCCATTGAAAACACTTGTTCATATTTGTGAATATACCATATATACTCAGTTATTATCTTTTTATTTTCTCTATTAAGCTTGTTTTAATAAGCTTTCAAGCTTATTTCATTAACTCAGTATATACTGAGCCCATCAGTATATACTGAGTGAAATCAGCAGTTGGACCCCTCACTTCACAAGCTTTTTCTGAGCTTATCAGTGGGTCCCACACCTTAAATCTTGGTTCTTCCAATCCCCCTCCTACCAGGCTTGAACCATTGACCATTTGTTTGGCCTAGATCAAGTGGACCCCACTTGGTTTTACCTCACAAAGTTGTCCCATTTTCTGTCTCAGAATCCAAATAAGCTAAGTGCTTATTTGTGTTTTGTGGCTTATTCAAGCTACTCATTTGGTTGAATCTTGCTAAATATAGTTAAAGTAACTTATTGGAATCAGAATACTCAATAGTGGACCCCACATAAGCTCATTTGAGCTTATTTCCTTCTAAAGTCAAACAAAGTCAACTGTTGGGGTAAATAAGCAATTTCAGTGCTTATTCTGAGTTTCCAATTTTGTTGTTTTTGTAATAGTTTCTTATTTTAGGTATTTTAATAGTTTTATAAAATAAAAACCACAAAAAGCCAAAAATACTTATAGTAATAGTTTCTATTTATTAGAATATCTATTTTAATTTCTTTTTAGCTTATTTATAAGCACTTCTGTATTTTTATATTTTTATTAAATATCTTTTATATTAAAGTAGTTTTATAAATTTTTCCAGATTTTTCTTTTGTCATCTAGTAATTTTTAGAATTTATTTTAGTTTAATTACTTAATAAATAGTATTAAATAGTAATTAATTAATAATAAATAATATATAAGTTAAATAAATAATTTTCTTTTTCTAATTAATTTTCTTTTATTCTTAGGATCTCAAAAATATAAATTTCACATTTGTGGGGTTTATATTGATCACTTTTTACTTTTATTTTTGTACGTTTACGTAATTTTATTAAAACGTACGTTTTAGGTTTTAAACGTTCATCACTTTAAAAATAGTGATAGCGTTTATTTAATAGATTTTAACTTTTTAATTATCTTTAATTTGAATTTAAGTCGCTAAGACGTGCAAATTCCTACTATAGTTATAATCGATTTGTTTTTAATACGTTTTACGTTTCTAGGGTTTTGATCATACTTATTAGTTGTTATAACTCATTTGAGTTATTCATACTTTTAGTATTGTGACAAATCATTCATAACCCTATTCCTAATCAACCAAGCTATATAAAACATTTGTTCAATCACAGGATATCACAACCTCGTTGGGGAATAAACGACCCGGGAATATAACTGTCCTACCTCGGATTATTGCATTTGCCTCTTTCTAGTTTTACCTGCCTAGTTGACCTCTCACAAGTGGTTGACTGAAAAAGTAGGCTAGTCGGGAGCGAATCAATTTTTGGCGCCGCTGCCGGGGAGGCTGTGCTGCGTTGAACAATTTTTGTTGGCTGATTATCTATCCTTTGTATAAATATTATATATAATATCTTATTTTAATCTTCCTTAAACAATATAAAAACAAAAATATTTTCTTTATATATATATAAAAGATAAATAATCGCAAAAATACTCTTCGCACCCCTTCTGAGTTTCCTTTTCTTCAAGGATCCTTAGACGCGTCTTAGTGCATGCGCACTCGTTCTTCAAGGTCATCAAGTCCTCTTCGCGAGCTTGTAGCCATACCTCGAAGAAGTCGTAGACGTTCTGCTCCATCAGTCGTACCCGAGATACGTACTGAGCCAAAAATTCCTGTCAAAATGGCAGAAGAACAAACGATGAATGAACTTCTCCAGGCACCCACCGATGGGTACGGAGATGCCATTGTTGTTCCAGCCATCGTAGCTGAGAACTTTGAGCTTAAAACAGGGTTAATAAACCTAGTGACAGCGCGTCAATTCTATGGGTTTGAAAGGGATGATCCTCACTATCACATTAGGTGGTTCAATAAAATCACATCCACCTTGAAATGTAAAAACGTCCCTGAGGATGCAATCAAACTTCTTCTTTTCCCGTTTTCTCTCGATGGGCCCGCCAGGATCTGGCTTGATAAACAGCCCCCTAAGTCGATTGAAACGTGGGAAGATTTAGTACAGAAATTTGTGCATAAATTCTATCCTCCTTCAAAAACCACGAATCTCCGGAATGAAATCATGAAATTCACACAACATTTTGATGAAACATTCAGTGAATCATGGGATCGTTTTAAGGAAATGCTACGCAACTGTCCTCATCATGGATTTACTGAGTTGATATATCTGGATACTTTCTATAATGGCATAAGACAAGCTGATCAAGACTCTCTTAATTCCTCCGCGGGAGGTAATTTTTTGAATCGAACAACAAAGGATGCTTTAGCCATTATAGAGAACAAAGCAGAGGTCCGAACCTCAAGAAACAAACCAGTTGCTCCCAAAGCAAGTGATTCACCTTCTACTTCATCTCCCATGACTCAAACTGTTGACAATACTCAGTTTGCTCAACTCATGGATGCTCTTAAAAATTTGACTCTTAACCAAAAGAAAGAGTCATCCAAACCAGCTGAAGTCAAAAAGATTGAACCATGTGTCACTTGTGGTGGTCCTCATGCATACTACAACTGTACTGCCACCGATGGCAATGCATTTGAAGTCGATGCTCTAGCCGGTAATTTCAATCAAGGTGGTAACCAATACCATCCTCAAGCTGAAACAAATTACCGTGCTAATAATCAAGAGGGACCATCAGGATCATATCAACCCAACAATTCAAATAGGTCTAATCCTAATCAGCCAAGAGGGCATAATAATCAAAATCAATATCGTACTCAGAACAATCAGATTGTTCCTGTTCAATACCTACCACATAGGGGAAATTCAAATCCTAATCAAGGGTATTCAGCTCCTAATAATCAAATGGTATCGTTCCAAGAATCTCAATCTGCTGAACTAGCTAACCACATCAAGGCTACTGATGCTAAAATGAGAGTGGTTCAAAACCAAATCTCCAATTTGAAGAATGAATTTGATTCTTCAATTGCAAAGAACAATAATGAGCTGAAGAATGATCTTAAGAGTATGATATCTGATTTGGTGAAACAACTCGTTCCACCTTCCACCTCGGGAAGTCTCCCGAGTAATACTGTTGCGAATCCTAGGGGTGAACTCAAAGCTGTTACTACTCGTAGTGATACAGCTCAAGTTGGAGCAACCACGGTTGTCCCAAATTCTACACCCCCAATTACTCCTACATCATCAAAGATAGATCCCACTCTTTCACGATTCAAGGTTAAAAGTTTGTCAAACAATCTTTATGACCAAAGGGCAGCTATGACTTATTCTCATATGCGTAATGCTTCCCGAAGGAGTGTTCTTGACGATAGTGATGATGAGGAGGATTCCAACATCATCAAAGCTATCACCACTCGTAGTGGTGCTGCTTATGAGGGACCCTCTACTCCTATTCCACCACCGTTATACGATGTGGAAAAAGAGCCCGAGGTTGCCAAGGACCAGGTGCAAATTCCAAGCCCACGAAGTACCGCACACGTCCAACCGCAAGTTGTCCCTCGAAAGAAAACCAAACAAGGAGTTGTCTTTGAGACTGATGAAACTCCTGAACCTACTGTCCCTAAATCCAAACCTTTTAAGCCAACCATTCCTTACCCTTCACGCTTAAATGAGCAAGAACACCGTGAGAGGTCTAATTATCAAACGGACAAACTCTTGCAAATCTTTAAAGATTTGCAATTTGACATAAGTCTTGCGGATGCTGTCATCTTGATGCCCAAGTTCGCATCAACAATCAAACAGTTGTTAAACAACAAGGAAAAACTGGTTGAATTGGCAAAAACTTCTCTAAATGAGAACTGCTCTGCAGTTATCTTAAAGAAACTTCCCGAGAAGCTTGGAGATCCTGGTAAATTTATCTTACCTTGTGAATTTCCAGGAATGGTTGCATGCAACGCCTTGGCTGATCTGGGAGCCAGCATCAACCTGATGCCTAATTCAGTATGGAAGAAACTTTCTCTTCCTAAACTTACCCCTACCTGCATGACTCTTGAGCTTGCGGATCGTTCAGTATCTATGCCCCTCGGTATTGCCGAGGACGTATTTGTGAAAGTAGGGAAGTTCCATTTTCCAGCTGACTTTGTGGTTGTTGAATTCGATGCTGATCCTAGAGTTCCTCTCATTCTTGGACGAGGATTCCTAAGAACAGGCCACGCTCTTATAGATGTATTTGAGCGTCAAATCACAATGCGTGTAGGTAATGAGGCTATTACCTTTAACCATGATCAAACTTCGAAGTACTCCTCCAATTATAACTCTGCATCGGTAAACAGAATCGATGTCATTGATGTTACCTTACAGGAGTACTCTCAAGAAAATCTTGGTTATGTTCATGATTTGGTGAGTGGTGATCCCACTCCATTGTCTCATTCCATCATTTCCGACTCTTCCACTTCCTTAACTCTGGATGAGGAAAGTGATTCTATTATGGATGAGATTGATGATTATCTCAATCTGGATACATTTCTTCCTGGTATTGATGATACCGAGAGTGATCAAGAGGAAGATGTTATTCTTCTTCTTGAACAATTGTTATACCCAGACAATTATTCCACTCTCACAACCAAGCAACTTCATAAAGAGGAATCCAAATCAGTTGAACCAACTGATAAAATTCCTGAGATCAAGCATAAGACCTCTCCTCCTTCAATTAAATTTCAAATTCTTGAGGAGGAAGTTCTTGTAATTACTGCTGTTCTGATCTCCCTACTACCCTTCACCTACCCGGTGATTTCTCCTTCTCTTCACTCATTCGGGAGTGAAGATGTTACCTTTGACCCTGGGATATTCCATATAACATTGGTTTAGATCCAGATACTTCCCCATGGATTTTTCAAATGCTTTTTCTCTCAAACCTGACAGTTTGGGAGGAAATAAATCAAATCAGGGGACGAGTCCAGCTAGTGACTCGGGAATCAAAAACATTAGCACAAACATGGGTTTTAACCCGTGTGTAACACCCTAAGTGTGGGGGAGATGCCCACAAGTTTTCAAGTAAAAAAAAAAAAAAAAAAAAAAAAAAAAAAAAAAAAAAAAAAATGTATGTATATACATCTTAAATAAAAGCTAAGTAATATTTTCCTTTTTATGTTCTAAGTTCGGTTTAACACCCGGTGCTTTGAATATTGAGGGCAATATTCAGTTCTAAGTGTGGGGGGGGGATTCTCACGAGAATTCAAACACATATTTCATCAGGAACCCCATTTTGAGCCAAAATTTTAAAATTTTTTTTCTCACTTAGAACGCAATAAATGGTAATCAGTCCACCATGTCTAACACACATAAGGATTGGCTAATCCAGGAGCAAACGGCTCTTGGTAAAGATACCTCAAATCCGTTTACGGCTTGCAATTTGCCTAAAATTGTATGGTACCTCAACTCGCCATATCCTAAAAAGCGAAAGAGTTGGCTAGCCCGCAAGATTATGGCTTGTGGTAAAGGCTGTGGAAAACCATAATTGGTAATCAGCTCACCAAGATGTTGACTATTCCATCAAGAGTTGGCTAGTCCAGAAGCAAACGGCTTCTGGTAAAGACAAATCAAAACCGTTGACAGCTGGTGGTTTGCTCAAAATCACATGGTTATCAGGTGAACCATAGTTCTTACTTGAACTGAAACATCTTGGCTACTCCAGAAGTGATGGCTTTTGGTAAAGAGTCTTTCAAATCCATTAAAATTTTCATAAAATATTGCTAGGGACTAGCAATAGTTTAGTGTGGGGGATTGATGAGTGTCTAAATACTCATCATTTCGTTCACATTTAAGCTACAAAATATCTGAAAACATACAAATATGCTTCAAAATATTGGAATTATCTCCAAATTGTGTTTTTAGGTGTTAAAGTGCAAAAAGGATGAAAAATGATGAAAAACATGCAAAACATACATAATTTACAGTTTCAGTCCCTAAACTTTGATAAATTGGCAAATCTAGTCCCTGGTTAATCAAAACTTGTAAAAATATCATTTTAGGTCCTTGGGATTCACTAGTTGTTCAAAATAATCATTTGAAGTTTGAAATCACAAAACTACAACTTTGGTCCCTCAACTTTGAAAAGTGTCAAAAATAGTCCTTAAGGTTTTTAAAATTGGAAATTAATCAAAATAAACCTTGTACTATTCATGTTTGACATAATTGGTCCTTATGAGAAAAGTTTTGAGAAAATACGAGTTTGGTCCCTGGAGTTTCTAAATTGGCATATTTGGTCCTTAAGGTTTAAAAAATAGAAAAATATTCATATATGGTCCTTGTATTACTGGTTAATTGCAGATTCAGTCCCTTGGATGAAGTTTGAAAAGTTGGCAATTTAGACCCCTCAACTTTCAGGAAAGTACATGATTGGTCCTTGGGCTTTATATACAAACCGGACCCTATGTATTAGTCCAAATCCAATCCTATAACCCGGCCCAATAAACTAGCCCAAACCCTTTGTAATTAAATAAAACCAAACACCCCCGTTTTCTTCGTCTTCCACCTCTCCTCCACCTGTAACTCAACACCTCACCTTCTCCAGCTCAACCCTATCTTCCTACCCACTATCCACCACCTCTGCAAAACCTCAACACGCCACAATAAATGCCATTCCCACCCCAAAACCACCACTGTTCACTGCAATACCACTCATACCCACAGTATTGAGCAATACTGCCCCAAATAAGTCTAAACTTCACCAAACGTGTCCCCTACACCTCCACATTACAACAAGAAGCTTTAATTGTCCTCAAACTGCCTCAGTACCACGTGGTGCGTTTTGGCGCCAAAATAAGTTTAAACGGACAAGATGAAATTGACTCAATCAAAGGCTAGGATTCAAAGTGGGAAAGTATCTGGAAGCTAGTGGGATGAGAATGGATGATAAATACAGAAGAAAGAAGAAGAAGAGATCTATCATATTTTGTAATCTAGTTTATGATCAATCGTAGTTAATCAAATTAGTTGTCACGTTAGTGTAATTGTTTATTTCTGTTTCAAAAGTGTTGTATAACTTTGCTAAAGTATATTCAACAGCTTTGGTTCACTCATATCAATCTATCTTTCAGTTTTCAAGTATTTCAATCTTTGTCCCATTTTCAATTCAAGTCATTTAATTTATGTTTGGTACTTGTTAATTAGAGGATTCTAATAACACTACTTGGTTCTCAGTAAGCCATAGCAAGCTTTTAGATACTCAAAATCAGCAAGGATCATTAAAAAAGGAAAATACCAAAAAGAAATCAAGTAATTAGAATTTAATATAGAAGTTACTGTAGAAGAAGCAAGGATCAAGTGCTATCTTGGATTGCCTTGGTTTAGAGCTCTGTGGAGAGCATTTAGGAGTGTTACTAAGTCCTTGGTTCTGTGTGTTCATCTCATTTCCAAGTTGTAAGCAATTTCATTATTTTTAGCATTTTTCTGTATTAGTTCTTAATTTAGTATAATCTTTCTTATTTTATACTTAGTTGGTATTGGTTAGTGATATTATAACTTAAAATCAGTAGGTTGTTAGTTAAAAATCATAGTTAGTAGTTATTAAAGTTAGACAGTTAAAATAGCTTAGTAGTGATTAATAGGTTATAATTGTTAATTGCTGTGTTTTTGTGTTCATTTGATCTCATTACATCATAATCAAGTGATTGGAATCAGTTTCATGTTGTAAATTTTGGATTTGTAACACTAATCACAAAAACAGCCTTGCTAAGGCCTGTTTGGATCAAGCTGCTTATCTGAGTATATGCATGCTACTGTCCTTAAAACTTGTTGCTGCATGTTTGTTTAGATCACCATAGCTCATATCAGTCATAATATTTAGGTATTATTAGTGTAAAAGTCAAATTAGTACTTAATCTAGTCTAGTTTGTAATCTGTTAGGATTTTAAGTTCCATAATCACCATACTAGCTTAAAAGTTGATAACCTAGCTTAATTTAGCCATATCATAGCTTAATATAACATACTTAATCAGTAAATCTAGATCAAAGCTCACTTTAGTCAACATTTTTTTTACATAAAAAGTCAATTTGCAGCTTTCATGATTTTTGGACAAACTTTGGATCTGAATTTTGAGCTTGTTAATTGATATTAGAACTTGAGCTTATAGGTTTATATAGTCTTGTTGCTGATCTCCTTGTTACTGTTTTTATTAAACTTTATCTAGCTGATTGAAGTGCTTAATTAGTGCTTAACTTTTGGTGATTCTTCATATACCTCCCCTGTGCACAGATTTGATACACACTTTTACAAGCTTGTATAAGCCTGTTTATTGAGTATTGGTCTGAGTATATTGGTTGTTTGTGATGCCCATGTGGCTAGTTATCTGAACTAAGTGCTTATTTGTCTTTAATTGCTTATTTGTATTGCTTATCTTGCTTTAACTTGTGCTACCAAATCAACAACAACACTGGTCATACAGTGTAGTCAAGCAACATCACAAGCCCATCATAAGCTCATCAATAAGCTTTGGCTTGTGATCTTTGGCTCATTAAGAAGCTAAGCAGCTCATTAATCAAGATCAAGCTTTTATTTTCATTTTCAAAGCCTTTAACTAGGGCTGCACATAGCTTAAAGCTTGTCCATTTGTTCAGTTCACTGAGTGAACTCAGTAAAACCCAACCACTTCATAAGCCCTCAATAAGCTACTCAGTGGTCACCACTGATCAAGCTTTGGCATTTTGAAATCCTTACCAGCCCCACTTTATAGTTAAGCAATCAATAAGTTCATTTGAGCTTATTTTATAAGCTTAATTTACCCATATTGTTTGCCTGTCTAGGGTGTTTGGATATCAGTTTTATTGGAAGTGCTTAAAAGCTTATTCCAAGCTTATTAGCCAAATCCATTGAAAACACTTGTTCATATTTGTGAATATACCATATATACTCAGTTATTATCTTTTTATTTTCTCTATTAAGCTTGTTTTAATAAGCTTTCAAGCTTATTTCATTAACTCAGTATATACTGAGCCCATCAGTATATACTGAGTGAAATCAGCAGTTGGACCCCTCACTTCACAAGCTTTTTCTGAGCTTATCAGTGGGTCCCACACCTTAAATCTTGGTTCTTCCAATCCCCCTCCTACCAGGCTTGAACCATTGACCATTTGTTTGGCCTAGATCAAGTGGACCCCACTTGGTTTTACCTCACAAAGTTGTCCCATTTTCTGTCTCAGAATCCAAATAAGCTAAGTGCTTATTTGTGTTTTGTGGCTTATTCAAGCTACTCATTTGGTTGAATCTTGCTAAATATAGTTAAAGTAACTTATTGGAATCAGAATACTCAATAGTGGACCCCACATAAGCTCATTTGAGCTTATTTCCTTCTAAAGTCAAACAAAGTCAACTGTTGGGGTAAATAAGCAATTTCAGTGCTTATTCTGAGTTTCCAATTTTGTTGTTTTTGTAATAGTTTCTTATTTTAGGTATTTTAATAGTTTTATAAAATAAAAACCACAAAAAGCCAAAAATACTTATAGTAATAGTTTCTATTTATTAGAATATCTATTTTAATTTCTTTTTAGCTTATTTATAAGCACTTCTGTATTTTTATATTTTTATTAAATATCTTTTATATTAAAGTAGTTTTATAAATTTTTCCAGATTTTTCTTTTGTCATCTAGTAATTTTTAGAATTTATTTTAGTTTAATTACTTAATAAATAGTATTAAATAGTAATTAATTAATAATAAATAATATATAAGTTAAATAAATAATTTTCTTTTTCTAATTAATTTTCTTTTATTCTTAGGATCTCAAAAATATAAATTTCACATTTGTGGGGTTTATATTGATCACTTTTTACTTTTATTTTTGTACGTTTACGTAATTTTATTAAAACGTACGTTTTAGGTTTTAAACGTTCATCACTTTAAAAATAGTGATAGCGTTTATTTAATAGATTTTAACTTTTTAATTATCTTTAATTTGCATTTAAGTCGCTAAGACGTGCAAATTCCTACTATAGTTATAATCGATTTGTTTTTAATACGTTTTACGTTTCTAGGGTTTTGATCATACTTATTAGTTGTTATAACTCATTTGAGTTATTCATACTTTTAGTATTGTGACAAATCATTCATAACCCTATTCCTAATCAACCAAGCTATATAAAACATTTGTTCAATCACAGGATATCACAACCTCGTTGGGGAATAAACGACCCGGGAATATAACTGTCCTACCTCGGATTATTGCATTTGCCTCTTTCTAGTTTTACCTGCCTAGTTGACCTCTCACAAGTGGTTGACTGAAAAAGTAGGCTAGTCGGGAGCGAATCAATTTTTGGCGCCGCTGCCGGGGAGGCTGTGCTGCGTTGAACAATTTTTGTTGGCTGATTATCTATCCTTTGTATAAATATTATATATAATATCTTATTTTAATCTTCCTTAAACAATATAAAAACAAAAATATTTTCTTTATATATATATAAAAGATAAATAATCGCAAAAATACTCTTCGCACCCCTTCTGAGTTTCCTTTTCTTCAAGGATCCTTAGACGCGTCTTAGTGCATGCGCACTCGTTCTTCAAGGTCATCAAGTCCTCTTCGCGAGCTTGTAGCCATACCTCGAAGAAGTCGTAGACGTTCTGCTCCATCAGTCGTACCCGAGATACGTACTGAGCCAAAAATTCCTGTCAAAATGGCAGAAGAACAAACGATGAATGAACTTCTCCAGGCACCCACCGATGGGTACGGAGATGCCATTGTTGTTCCAGCCATCGTAGCTGAGAACTTTGAGCTTAAAACAGGGTTAATAAACCTAGTGACAGCGCGTCAATTCTATGGGTTTGAAAGGGATGATCCTCACTATCACATTAGGTGGTTCAATAAAATCACATCCACCTTGAAATGTAAAAACGTCCCTGAGGATGCAATCAAACTTCTTCTTTTCCCGTTTTCTCTCGATGGGCCCGCCAGGATCTGGCTTGATAAACAGCCCCCTAAGTCGATTGAAACGTGGGAAGATTTAGTACAGAAATTTGTGCATAAATTCTATCCTCCTTCAAAAACCACGAATCTCCGGAATGAAATCATGAAATTCACACAACATTTTGATGAAACATTCAGTGAATCATGGGATCGTTTTAAGGAAATGCTACGCAACTGTCCTCATCATGGATTTACTGAGTTGATATATCTGGATACTTTCTATAATGGCATAAGACAAGCTGATCAAGACTCTCTTAATTCCTCCGCGGGAGGTAATTTTTTGAATCGAACAACAAAGGATGCTTTAGCCATTATAGAGAACAAAGCAGAGGTCCGAACCTCAAGAAACAAACCAGTTGCTCCCAAAGCAAGTGATTCACCTTCTACTTCATCTCCCATGACTCAAACTGTTGACAATACTCAGTTTGCTCAACTCATGGATGCTCTTAAAAATTTGACTCTTAACCAAAAGAAAGAGTCATCCAAACCAGCTGAAGTCAAAAAGATTGAACCATGTGTCACTTGTGGTGGTCCTCATGCATACTACAACTGTACTGCCACCGATGGCAATGCATTTGAAGTCGATGCTCTAGCCGGTAATTTCAATCAAGGTGGTAACCAATACCATCCTCAAGCTGAAACAAATTACCGTGCTAATAATCAAGAGGGACCATCAGGATCATATCAACCCAACAATTCAAATAGGTCTAATCCTAATCAGCCAAGAGGGCATAATAATCAAAATCAATATCGTACTCAGAACAATCAGATTGTTCCTGTTCAATACCTACCACATAGGGGAAATTCAAATCCTAATCAAGGGTATTCAGCTCCTAATAATCAAATGGTATCGTTCCAAGAATCTCAATCTGTTGAACTAGCTAACCACATCAAGGCTACTGATGCTAAAATGAGAGTGGTTCAAAACCAAATCTCCAATTTGAAGAATGAATTTGATTCTTCAATTGCAAAGAACAATAATGAGCTGAAGAATGATCTTAAGAGTATGATATCTGATTTGGTGAAACAACTCGTTCCACCTTCCACCTCGGGAAGTCTCCCGAGTAATACTGTTGCGAATCCTAGGGGTGAACTCAAAGCTGTTACTACTCGTAGTGATACAGCTCAAGTTGGAGCAACCACGGTTGTCCCAAATTCTACACCCCCAATTACTCCTACATCATCAAAGATAGATCCCACTCTTTCACGATTCAAGGTTAAAAGTTTGTCAAACAATCTTTATGACCAAAGGGCAGCTATGACTTATTCTCATATGCGTAATGCTTCCCGAAGGAGTGTTCTTGACGATAGTGATGATGAGGAGGATTCCAACATCATCAAAGCTATCACCACTCGTAGTGGTGCTGCTTATGAGGGACCCTCTACTCCTATTCCACCACCGTTATACGATGTGGAAAAAGAGCCCGAGGTTGCCAAGGACCAGGTGCAAATTCCAAGCCCACGAAGTACCGCACACGTCCAACCGCAAGTTGTCCCTCGAAAGAAAACCAAACAAGGAGTTGTCTTTGAGACTGATGAAACTCCTGAACCTACTGTCCCTAAATCCAAACCTTTTAAGCCAACCATTCCTTACCCTTCACGCTTAAATGAGCAAGAACACCGTGAGAGGTCTAATTATCAAACGGACAAACTCTTGCAAATCTTTAAAGATTTGCAATTTGACATAAGTCTTGCGGATGCTGTCATCTTGATGCCCAAGTTCGCATCAACAATCAAACAGTTGTTAAACAACAAGGAAAAACTGGTTGAATTGGCAAAAACTTCTCTAAATGAGAACTGCTCTGCAGTTATCTTAAAGAAACTTCCCGAGAAGCTTGGAGATCCTGGTAAATTTATCTTACCTTGTGAATTTCCAGGAATGGTTGCATGCAACGCCTTGGCTGATCTGGGAGCCAGCATCAACCTGATGCCTAATTCAGTATGGAAGAAACTTTCTCTTCCTAAACTTACCCCTACCTGCATGACTCTTGAGCTTGCGGATCGTTCAGTATCTATGCCCCTCGGTATTGCCGAGGACGTATTTGTGAAAGTAGGGAAGTTCCATTTTCCAGCTGACTTTGTGGTTGTTGAATTCGATGCTGATCCTAGAGTTCCTCTCATTCTTGGACGAGGATTCCTAAGAACAGGCCACGCTCTTATAGATGTATTTGAGCGTCAAATCACAATGCGTGTAGGTAATGAGGCTATTACCTTTAACCATGATCAAACTTCGAAGTACTCCTCCAATTATAACTCTGCATCGGTAAACAGAATCGATGTCATTGATGTTACCTTACAGGAGTACTCTCAAGAAAATCTTGGTTATGTTCATGATTTGGTGAGTGGTGATCCCACTCCATTGTCTCATTCCATCATTTCCGACTCTTCCACTTCCTTAACTCTGGATGAGGAAAGTGATTCTATTATGGATGAGATTGATGATTATCTCAATCTGGATACATTTCTTCCTGGTATTGATGATACCGAGAGTGATCAAGAGGAAGATGTTATTCTTCTTCTTGAACAATTGTTATACCCAGACAATTATTCCACTCTCACAACCAAGCAACTTCATAAAGAGGAATCCAAATCAGTTGAACCAACTGATAAAATTCCTGAGATCAAGCATAAGACCTCTCCTCCTTCAATTAAATTTCAAATTCTTGAGGAGGAAGTTCTTGTAATTACTGCTGTTCTGATCTCCCTACTACCCTTCACCTACCCGGTGATTTCTCCTTCTCTTCACTCATTCGGGAGTGAAGATGTTACCTTTGACCCTGGGATATTCCATATAACATTGGTTTAGATCCAGATACTTCCCCATGGATTTTTCAAATGCTTTTTCTCTCAAACCTGACAGTTTGGGAGGAAATAAATCAAATCAGGGGACGAGTCCAGCTAGTGACTCGGGAATCAAAAACATTAGCACAAACATGGGTTTTAACCCGTGTGTAACACCCTAAGTGTGGGGGAGATGCCCACAAGTTTTCAAGTAAAAAAAAAAAAAAAAAAAAAAAAAAAAAAAAAAAAAAAAAAAAAAAAAAATGTATGTATATACATCTTAAATAAAAGCTAAGTAATATTTTCCTTTTTATGTTCTAAGTTCGGTTTAACACCCGGTGCTTTGAATATTGAGGGCAATATTCAGTTCTAAGTGTGGGGGGGGGGATTCTCACGAGAATTCAAACACATATTTCATCAGGAACCCCATTTTGAGCCAAAATTTTAAAATTTTTTTTCTCACTTAGAACGCAATAAATGGTAATCAGTCCACCATGTCTAACACACATAAGGATTGGCTAATCCAGGAGCAAACGGCTCTTGGTAAAGATACCTCAAATCCGTTTACGGCTTGCAATTTGCCTAAAATTGTATGGTACCTCAACTCGCCATATCCTAAAAAGCGAAAGAGTTGGCTAGCCCGCAAGATTATGGCTTGTGGTAAAGGCTGTGGAAAACCATAATTGGTAATCAGCTCACCAAGATGTTGACTATTCCATCAAGAGTTGGCTAGTCCAGAAGCAAACGGCTTCTGGTAAAGACAAATCAAAACCGTTGACAGCTGGTGGTTTGCTCAAAATCACATGGTTATCAGGTGAACCATAGTTCTTACTTGAACTGAAACATCTTGGCTACTCCAGAAGTGATGGCTTTTGGTAAAGAGTCTTTCAAATCCATTAAAATTTTCATAAAATATTGCTAGGGACTAGCAATAGTTTAGTGTGGGGGATTGATGAGTGTCTAAATACTCATCATTTCGTTCACATTTAAGCTACAAAATATCTGAAAACATACAAATATGCTTCAAAATATTGGAATTATCTCCAAATTGTGTTTTTAGGTGTTAAAGTGCAAAAAGGATGAAAAATGATGAAAAACATGCAAAACATACATAATTTACAGTTTCAGTCCCTAAACTTTGATAAATTGGCAAATCTAGTCCCTGGTTAATCAAAACTTGTAAAAATATCATTTTAGGTCCTTGGGATTCACTAGTTGTTCAAAATAATCATTTGAAGTTTGAAATCACAAAACTACAACTTTGGTCCCTCAACTTTGAAAAGTGTCAAAAATAGTCCTTAAGGTTTTTAAAATTGGAAATTAATCAAAATAAACCTTGTACTATTCATGTTTGACATAATTGGTCCTTATGAGAAAAGTTTTGAGAAAATACGAGTTTGGTCCCTGGAGTTTCTAAATTGGCATATTTGGTCCTTAAGGTTTAAAAAATAGAAAAATATTCATATATGGTCCTTGTATTACTGGTTAATTGCAGATTCAGTCCCTTGGATGAAGTTTGAAAAGTTGGCAATTTAGACCCCTCAACTTTCAGGAAAGTACATGATTGGTCCTTGGGCTTTATATACAAACCGGACCCTATGTATTAGTCCAAATCCAATCCTATAACCCGGCCCAATAAACTAGCCCAAACCCTTTGTAATTAAATAAAACCAAACACCCCCGTTTTCTTCGTCTTCTACCTCTCCTCCACCTGTAACTCAACACCTCACCTTCTCCAGCTCAACCCTATCTTCCTACCCACTATCCACCACCTCTGCAAAACCTCAACACGCCACAATAAATGCCATTCCCACCCCAAAACCACCACTGTTCACTGCAATACCACTCATACCCACAGTATTGAGCAATACTGCCCCAAATAAGTCTAAACTTCACCAAACGTGTCCCCTACACCTCCACATTACAACAAGAAGCTTTAATTGTCCTCAAACTGCCTCAGTACCACGTGGTGCGTTTTGGCGCCAAAATAAGTTTAAACGGACAAGATGAAATTGACTCAATCAAAGGCTAGGATTCAAAGTGGGAAAGTATCTGGAAGCTAGTGGGATGAGAATGGATGATAAATACAGAAGAAAGAAGAAGAAGAGATCTATCATATTTTGTAATCTAGTTTATGATCAATCGTAGTTAATCAAATTAGTTGTCACGTTAGTGTAATTGTTTATTTCTGTTTCAAAAGTGTTGTATAACTTTGCTAAAGTATATTCAACAGCTTTGGTTCACTCATATCAATCTATCTTTCAGTTTTCAAGTATTTCAATCTTTGTCCCATTTTCAATTCAAGTCATTTAATTTATGTTTGGTACTTGTTAATTAGAGGATTCTAATAACACTACTTGGTTCTCAGTAAGCCATAGCAAGCTTTTAGATACTCAAAATCAGCAAGGATCATTAAAAAAGGAAAATACCAAAAAGAAATCAAGTAATTAGAATTTAATATAGAAGTTACTGTAGAAGAAGCAAGGAGCAAGTGCTATCTTGGATTGCCTTGGTTTAGAGCTCTGTGGAGAGCATTTAGGAGTGTTACTAAGTCCTTGGTTCTGTGTGTTCATCTCATTTCCAAGTTGTAAGCAATTTCATTATTTTTAGCATTTTTCTGTATTAGTTCTTAATTTAGTATAATCTTTCTTATTTTATACTTAGTTGGTATTGGTTAGTGATATTATAACTTAAAATCAGTAGGTTGTTAGTTAAAAATCATAGTTAGTAGTTATTAAAGTTAGACAGTTAAAATAGCTTAGTAGTGATTAATAGGTTATAATTGTTAATTGCTGTGTTTTTGTGTTCATTTGATCTCATTACATCATAATCAAGTGATTGGAATCAGTTTCATGTTGTAAATTTTGGATTTGTAACACTAATCACAAAAACAGCCTTGCTAAGGCCTGTTTGGATCAAGCTGCTTATCTGAGTATATGCATGCTACTGTCCTTAAAACTTGTTGCTGCATGTTTGTTTAGATCACCATAGCTCATATCAGTCATAATATTTAGGTATTATTAGTGTAAAAGTCAAATTAGTACTTAATCTAGTCTAGTTTGTAATCTGTTAGGATTTTAAGTTCCATAATCACCATACTAGCTTAAAAGTTGATAACCTAGCTTAATTTAGCCATATCATAGCTTAATATAACATACTTAATCAGTAAATCTAGATCAAAGCTCACTTTAGTCAACATTTTTTTTTACATAAAAAGTCAATTTGCAGCTTTCATGATTTTTGGACAAACTTTGGATCTGAATTTTGAGCTTGTTAATTGATATTAGAACTTGAGCTTATAGGTTTATATAGTCTTGTTGCTGATCTCCTTGTTACTGTTTTTATTAAACTTTATCTAGCTGATTGAAGTGCTTAATTAGTGCTTAACTTTTGGTGATTCTTCATATACCTCCCCTGTGCACAGATTTGATACACACTTTTACAAGCTTGTATAAGCCTGTTTATTGAGTATTGGTCTGAGTATATTGGTTGTTTGTGATGCCCATGTGGCTAGTTATCTGAACTAAGTGCTTATTTGTCTTTAATTGCTTATTTGTATTGCTTATCTTGCTTTAACTTGTGCTACCAAATCAACAACAACACTGGTCATACAGTGTAGTCAAGCAACATCACAAGCCCATCATAAGCTCATCAATAAGCTTTGGCTTGTGATCTTTGGCTCATTAAGAAGCTAAGCAGCTCATTAATCAAGATCAAGCTTTTATTTTCATTTTCAAAGCCTTTAACTAGGGCTGCACATAGCTTAAAGCTTGTCCATTTGTTCAGTTCACTGAGTGAACTCAGTAAAACCCAACCACTTCATAAGCCCTCAATAAGCTACTCAGTGGTCACCACTGATCAAGCTTTGGAATTTTGAAATCCTTACCAGCCCCACTTTATAGTTAAGCAATCAATAAGTTCATTTGAGCTTATTTTATAAGCTTAATTTACCCATATTGTTTGCCTGTCTAGGGTGTTTGGATATCAGTTTTATTGGAAGTGCTTAAAAGCTTATTCCAAGCTTATTAGCCAAATCCATTGAAAACACTTGTTCATATTTGTGAATATACCATATATACTCAGTTATTATCTTTTTATTTTCTCTATTAAGCTTGTTTTAATAAGCTTTCAAGCTTATTTCATTAACTCAGTATATACTGAGCCCATCAGTATATACTGAGTGAAATCAGCAGTTGGACCCCTCACTTCACAAGCTTTTTCTGAGCTTATCAGTGGGTCCCACACCTTAAATCTTGGTTCTTCCAATCCCCCTCCTACCAGGCTTGAACCATTGACCATTTGTTTGGCCTAGATCAAGTGGACCCCACTTGGTTTTACCTCACAAAGTTGTCCCATTTTCTGTCTCAGAATCCAAATAAGCTAAGTGCTTATTTGTGTTTTGTGGCTTATTCAAGCTACTCATTTGGTTGAATCTTGCTAAATATAGTTAAAGTAACTTATTGGAATCAGAATACTCAATAGTGGACCCCACATAAGCTCATTTGAGCTTATTTCCTTCTAAAGTCAAACAAAGTCAACTGTTGGGGTAAATAAGCAATTTCAGTGCTTATTCTGAGTTTCCAATTTTGTTGTTTTTGTAATAGTTTCTTATTTTAGGTATTTTAATAGTTTTATAAAATAAAAACCACAAAAAGCCAAAAATACTTATAGTAATAGTTTCTATTTATTAGAATATCTATTTTAATTTCTTTTTAGCTTATTTATAAGCACTTCTGTATTTTTATATTTTTATTAAATATCTTTTATATTAAAGTAGTTTTATAAATTTTTCCAGATTTTTCTTTTGTCATCTAGTAATTTTTAGAATTTATTTTAGTTTAATTACTTAATAAATAGTATTAAATAGTAATTAATTAATAATAAATAATATATAAGTTAAATAAATAATTTTCTTTTTCTAATTAATTTTCTTTTATTCTTAGGATCTCAAAAATATAAATTTCACATTTGTGGGGTTTATATTGATCACTTTTTACTTTTATTTTTGTACGTTTACGTAATTTTATTAAAACGTACGTTTTAGGTTTTAAACGTTCATCACTTTAAAAATAGTGATAGCGTTTATTTAATAGATTTTAACTTTTTAATTATCTTTAATTTGCATTTAAGTCGCTAAGACGTGCAAATTCCTACTATAGTTATAATCGATTTGTTTTTAATACGTTTTACGTTTCTAGGGTTTTGATCATACTTATTAGTTGTTATAACTCATTTGAGTTATTCATACTTTTAGTATTGTGACAAATCATTCATAACCCTATTCCTAATCAACCAAGCTATATAAAACATTTGTTCAATCACAGGATATCACAACCTCGTTGGGGAATAAACGACCCGGGAATATAACTGTCCTACCTCGGATTATTGCATTTGCCTCTTTCTAGTTTTACCTGCCTAGTTGACCTCTCACAAGTGGTTGACTGAAAAAGTAGGCTAGTCGGGAGCGAATCAACCTGTCATATAAGCGGGTGGCTTCTTCTTGAGAGCCAACTGTGCCCAAATGGATTTGTTTCTTGTCAACTTTGATGGCAGCTTGCAATTTCATGTTTTTGTAATACACTTCTCTCATTATGCACTGTTCTTGGTTCTCAATATTCTTTCTTCTGTGTCTTTTTCGTCGCTTAAACTCTGGAACTAATAAAAAAGTTTTTGTATTCAGTTATTAACACAAAGGAGAGACTTAGCCTCAGAAATCTGAACTAATAATAGATGGTGTGAGTAATTGAAAATGAAGAATCAGACAAACCTGGATGCAAAACAGATTGCATATTCGAAGTGTTGGACTCATTGACAGTCGAGGTTTCAGGTTCTTCGGACTTTGTAATTTCCTGCTAACAACATATGTTGATCTTAGTGATAATCATATTGTTGTTGTGATTGAGATTGTACTTCTTCGAGTCAGTGATGTGTGTGCGCGCGCGCGCGCTTTTGTGATTGTTTGGTAACCAAGAAGAAGAGTAAAGGAGAAAATTTATATGTTTAATAATCCAAATATATGAAATGACCGTTATGCCTTTAACTAAAAACAAAACAAAACAGTAAATAAAGGTGATGTTGGAATCACTCCTAAACCATAATTCAAGTGTTAGTTACTCATATGTAATAGGTAGTTTATTATGGCCTTTATGTTTGTTTAAGGTCAAGCTTATGTAGAAGACCCATATGCTTAGGCCCAAGCCCATAGGAGAAAGGAAGGGAACTAGGAGTGTTGCCCTAGCTTCCCTCCTATAAATACTCTTGTATAACCCTCACTTGAGGGTTGGTTGTTCAATATTTCTCTTTCACTCATACTCCTGCGCGTAACTGTCTTAGTATAACGTGTGTGTTTGTTTGGTTTATTGTTCAATCGCCTTTATCACTTTCTAGTAAGCTTGTGTGGTAAATCTAGTGACCTAACAGTGGTATCAATCGCCAAATAGTTGGGTGCACACTTTTGTTTTGAAGTTTTTTGGTTTTGGTCTTACGCGTAAAGATGACGTGTTCTTTGGTTCGCTTAAAAACTTGTTTTTTACACTTTTTAATCCAAGATTCTTGTACTTTCAACGTTTTAAGGTGTTAAAATACTTGTTTTTGGCAAAAAGCTTCAAACTTTACGCGTGAATCTAAGTTTTTGAGCTTGATTTTGTTCGTGGGTGAAGTTCTACGCGTAACCCGTTTAGCCGTTTTGGTTCATCAAGGTTCACACTTTTATGTTATTTTGGTACTATTAACGCTATTCCATAACAAAAATCTGGTTTAGAAACAAATTTGGGCATAATCATCTTTACGAGTAAGATTACGCGTATCAAAACCCTAATCTTACGCGTAACTTTATCCGTGGTTTGATCTTCAGTTTCGTGGTTTACTCCGTGTTTTCTTGCTTGGATAAGCCTGAAAATACGTCGACTTTGGATATCTTTTGCACTGTGAAGTGTAAAAGATCACTTGGGATAAAACCCTAATCTTACGCATAAGCATAAAGCTTACGCGTAGAAATCCTACGCATAAGATTAATCTTACGCCTAAGCCTAGTCTTACGCATAAGGTAATCCTACGCCTAACTTTCTACGCCTAACTTTGTGTCTACGCCTAACTTTAGAGTCTGTTCCCTACTTACGCGTAAGCTAAATTCTACGCGTAACTAGTGATTGTTACGCGTAACTTTGGTGTTTTTACGCATAAGTGCTACTTGGATAATTGTGATTTCTACGCCTAAGGACACTTCATCAAAAAAGGTTCATTCGACTACAAAGATCCATTTTTACCAACACAAGTTTTCAACATGTCACAACCACCATACTCTAACTATTTCCCTTACACTTATCCTCAACGACAACAACAACTAAGTCCACAACATCAACAATGGAATCAACAACAAGCAATTTATCAACAACAATTTAATCAACAACATACTCCACAACTTGGAGCAATTCCTCCACCACAAATGGTTCAAACACCGCCAAGTCTTCAAGTTCAACCCTACACAAATGACTTCAATCAACATCCATCAAGGAACACTATGAAGGAACCCACTTGGTTTGCAAAGATGTGTGAAGCTTTAAGCAGCCAACAATCAATTCATGAGGCTGGATCACTTGATAGACCTCCAATGCTCACTCCAGGAAACTACGATCAATGGGTGATAAGGTTCTTTAGGTTTTGTGATCTGAAGAAGCCACATGGAAAGTTCTTAAAGAAGGTTATCTTGGAAGGTCCATTTGAGATGCCTACTGTCATTGTACCCGGAGATCCTAATGCTATTCCACCAAGAGATGAACAAACGAACATTGCTACTGTTGCAGATTTAAATCAAACAGAACTTCTACACTATGAAGCTGATGAGCTTGCAATGCAATATATCCTTTTAGGATTACCTAACCCAATTCTTCGAAGTGTTGATGCTCAAAAGACTGCAAAGGAAATGTGGGAACATATTCATCTTCTTATGGAAGGATCTGTACTCAATCAGGAGGATTTGGAATCCAAAATTTACTTGGCTTATGAACACTTCATGATTGAACCTGGAGAGACACTAGAGTCTTATCATCATCGATTTTCAGACATCATCAATGATTTGGATAAACACAACATCATCATGCTAAGAATTGCCGTGAATACTAAGTTCCTGAGTAGTCTTGGTCCTGAATGGGAGAAGTATGTTATTTTTCTCCGTCAAGCAAAGAATATGCATCATTCTACATATGGATTGTTGTACGATTACTTGAAGCCTCATGAAAAGGAAGTTGATCGGGAAAGGATTCTCCGTGCTCAAATTGCCCCACCTACACATCCGAAAAATCAACAACTTGCCTTATATGCTCAACAAAGTTATCCTCCTCAACAAGCAACTCAACCAACCGCCTCTGTCACACAAAACAATCATTCACAGCAACAATCTCAACAAAATCAACTGGTTCCATACAACAACAACAATGCTCAACCAATTGTCAGTGATGCTAATGAGGACATCGATCCGTTCGACGCATTGCAACAAGGATTTGTTATGATTGCTAATGCTTTTGGCCGTTATACCAACAAATCCAACAATCGTATTCGTTCCTCATCTAACACACGAAATCAGGCTGTTGTAAACAATGGACGAGTTGAAGTTCAGAATCGTGGATATGGTCGTCAGATGGGCGGTGGTCAAGGGTTTAATGTTGTGGGTCGGAATAACAACAGAGCTCCAGTGGTGGAACAGGGAAATGTTCATAATGGGTTGAATGGTCTTCGATGCTACAACTGCAATGAGAATGGACACCTGGCTAATGCATGCCCAAAGCCAAGGACTAGGGGCAATGCTTATTTCAAAGAGGCTCTTCTTTTGGCTCTTAAGGATGAAGCTGGTGGATCTCTCACAAACAAAGAATAGAGCTTTATGGCAGATGCAGACTCAGATGATGATATGGAGGACTTGCAGGCCAATGCAGCTGTTATGTTGATGGCTAATATGCATGAGTTACACATGAGTGAAACAGGCCCAACGTATGACACTGATGGCTTGTCTCAGGTACCCGAACAAACCATCATCATCTCTGAACTAATATCTCCGCCAATATCTGAATCCGGCACGGCTCAGACTGTTCAAAATGAGTCATCTACATCTCATTCTGACGATTTTCAAATAAACCCTGTAGTTACATTTGACGATCAAGATGACCTTATGGTTTCCTTTGATAATCAAATTGACTCCGTGGTTGTACTTGAGGATCTAAATAATGATCATGTTGTGACTCACGTTGAACAAGCCGAACTGTTGCCTCATCCAGATTTTGCTCGTTTAATTAAAGACCATCAAATCAAAATGGAGGAATGTTATGCATTAAATAAGGAATTAAAAAGCAAAAATGCACTGTTAACCAAGGATTTTGAATGCTTACAAATGCAACTCAACTTTTTCAAAACTCAAGAAAACCTTGAAAAAGGTTTTGAAGCCGCTTTTGCTAAATCTCATCAAAACGAAAAATATTTAGAGAGACAGATGCGTGATCTAGCCGCTTCGAAGAATGCTTTGTTGTCTGAAATAGAACAACTGAAACATGAACAAAAAAAGCAAATTAACGCTCTCACCTTAGAAAATCAAAAAGCTAAGGCTGAATTGTTAACTTGTCAAAAACAGTTCTCCGCATACAAAAAACATTCAACGAATCGGGTAGATGACCTTCTTGAAGAAATTACCGGCTTGCAAAACAAAATTAAAGAGTTTAAAATTGTTGTTTACAAACATGGTGAATCAGTAACAGCTATTGAAAAGTTTACTTTAAAACACAATCCAAAAGGATATGGACCAAATCTAGTTGATTACAAACCAAAGCTTTCACTAAAAACATTCAAACCAAATCCTGAAGTTTCCAGTGCAAAATATAAAATTAATGATATTGTTATGAGTGTTGTTGAATATCATCGTCAAGAGGAATTAGATGCAAAAGACGAGAGTCGATCAAAATTAAAAACTGTTGTTTACAACAAACCTTTTAATTATTCAAAACCGGTCACTTTCGTCACACCAACGGATTCTTCTAACACACCAAGGGTTATCATCAAAACACCTGAGTCTTCTAATGTTAATCCCCAACCAGATTATGCACAAATTTATGGTCCTTTACCTTCCATCAGTGAAGTAAACTCAAAACCTAAAAATCAAAAAATTCTTAGATATTTTGACATTCATGGCTGACCTCAAAATTTTACAACATGAGATAGAATATCGTTCTGAAATCAAAATTGATCATTTTCAATCGCCTCTGGCGCGAGAACAAAGAGACATTTTTCAGAAAAATCTTTTACCTAACGTTAAAAATTTGAAAAGTTGTGCATTAGCTTGGGAAAAGGATTTTCATAAGGAACTTGGAGTGATGAAGGTCGTTTTCGAGAAAACCGAAACATCTATTTCTAATACTAAACGTAAAAAGAAACTGTTGAGAAAAGATGTTGATCGACTCTTGAAAGATGTTATATGTGCTGATATCCATAATGTTGTGTTATTCAATTCTTTGCCACATGCATCTGATTATATCTCTGTTGATAATGTTGACTCTGTGGTAACCGTTGAGAATACTGATAATGTGCTTCAGATCGAGTCTTTAAAAGCTGAAAATAAACGATTACTTAACGAACTTTACAATGCAAAACGTCGTCTTAATTGGTGTGAAAAAGATATTCACAATCAACAACTTAGTTTTCAAAAGAAAATCGCTCAGTTGAGTGCAAAATCTTCTGATCCTAAAATTGAGCAACTGGATGATCAAAACGTGTCTTTGAAAAGTCAAATCTCAAAATATAAACAAGAACTTGTAACAGTTAAACAGGAATATGGTGTCATATTTGATTTACTCAATAAGACTCGTCATAAAGCATCAAACGAACTTGATCACTATCTTGCTCACACTAGAGAAGTCATGAATTTTGCTGGTAATATTCGTTCTGAAAATCAAGATTTGATTCACACTATCTCTAAGTTAAGAGAAATGTTAGGAAAGTATGAACAACTTCCGCCAACCATCATTAAGAGATTAGCACCAGTAACACTTAGTAATCGTGAACCTAGAATCTCTACTGCCAAATCACAAGTTGCTAACGTGCTTCATTCTACTGAAACAGGAATAGTTGCGTCTTTTCCAAACGTCCGCACTTCACAGCCTAGGAGCACTCAATCGAAGAATAGGAAGTTGCGACCTAAGAAAAGATCAATAAGGAATGCTAAAGTAGAAGAACACCCTAGGAATATGAATAAGAATCAAGTTGCCTCCACTATAGATATTGCGTCTGGCAAATGTAATAGAAATAGTGATGTAACGAATGCTAAACCGTTAAGTACTTTTGATATTCAGTCTGATGCACCTTGTGTTATTTGTCGTAAAAGTATGAATTCTGATTGTCATGACAAATGTGTTGCTAAAGCTATAATCTCTCGTTTACGGAATCCTAAGAATCGGAATACCGCTAGGCCCACTAATCATTCTAAGTCTGTGCTTGGTAGACCGCCTTCTTTAGATTCTACGTCATGCGTTGTTGTCCCTGTAGCTCCAGTTTCACCTCCTAAGAATGTAGTACCACCTAGTGCATTCACAAAGACTAAAGCAAACAGTAGTTATAGATGGCAGAAATGGATATATAACACATTAGGATTTAAATGGATGCCTAAAGTTATTACTGTGTGTATGTCTACTATCACTGCTTCGGAACCCTCTAACATTTCGGGTTCCACATCTACTTCTATTCCATCTGTGTCGTCTGTGTGTAATGCAGGTGATACAGATCATTCTCTAGATTGTTGATAGCGGATGTTCCCGACACATGACAGGCAACCTTAAACTGTTATTAAACTTTATTGCAAAGTTCATTGGCACTGTCAGGTTCGGGAATGATCACTTCGCAGCTATCATGGGCTACGGAGACTATGTCAATGGGAACATCGAAATCAGCAGGGTTTACTATGTGGAAGGCCTTGGTCACAATCTGTTTTCAGTAGGTCAGTTTTGTGATGGAGATTTGGAGGTTGCTTTCCGGGAGAAAACTTGTTTCATTCGTGATCTACAAGGAAATGACCTTATGTCTGGCTCACGTAATTCTAGTCTCTACACTATCTCTATGCAAGACACGGTTGCTTCATCTCCCATCTGCTTACTTTCAAAGGCAACATCAACAAAATCCTGGCTATGGCACCGTCGTCTCTCACATCTAAACTTTCAAACCATCACCAACCTTGCTCGACACAAACTAGTTGAAGGTCTCCCACAATTCCGGTATTCAAAAGATCACCTTTGCTCAGCTTGTGAACAAGGAAAAAGCACTCGTGCTCATTTTCCTTCAAAGGTGGAACACAGCTCTCAGCATGTGCTTCATCTTCTTCACATGGATTTGTGTGGCCCAATGCGCGTGCAATCGATCAATGGCAAACGCTACATCTTAGTAATTGTTGATGACTACTCACGATGGACTTGGGTCTACTTTCTTTGAAGCAAAGACCAAGCTCCACAAATGATCATCACCTTTCTCACGAAAATTCAAGTTCAGCTCCGGAACACCGTCCGCCAAATAAGAACAGACAAAGGAACTGAATTTGTTAACCAAACCCTTTGTGAATTTTATGAGAAAGTGGGAATTCAGCATCAAACATCTATTGCACGTACACCAGAACAAAACGGAGTTGTTGAAAGACGAAACCGAACGTTAGTGGAAGCTGCAAGAACAATGTTAATCAATGCTAAACTTCCAGATTACTTGTGGGCAGAAGCTGTATCTACTGCATGCTATACTCAAAACCGTTCTATGATCACAAAACGCCACAACAAAACACCTTTCGAGCTTGTCCACAACCATAAACCGAATCTCAAACACTTTCATGTATTTGGATCCCTTTGCTATCCGAATAATGATCGTGATGATTTTGGAAAGCTCAAAGCCAAAGCCGACATTGGAGTATTTATTGGATACTGTGAGAATTCTAAAGGTTACAGAATCTGGAATCGTCGTACAAAACAGGTGATGGAAACGATTCATGCTCATTTTGATGAACTCACGGAAATGGCTTCTAAGTATAACAGCTTAGAACCCGATCACAACCGTTTAAACTTCCCTCAACCCCCATCATCAGCTGAACAAAGCCCCCAACTCACTCGTCAACAAATGGAAAGGTTATTTGCTCCGCTGTTCAGTGATGATATTGATGAACGTGCTCCAGGTGTATCCGCTGCTCAACCTGATAATACTCTTATACCTGATACACCCGCTACAACAACTACTGTTGAAGAAGCACCACCAGTTGACTCCACCACAACAGTTGAACAAACCGCTTCCAACAATGATGAACCGGCTGATGATATTCTTAATGAAGTACCTCCACCTGCAGATTTTGATCCAAATGCGTTCTTTAACCCGTTTGCTAATGACACTGCTGCACCTGATGTCGCGGAATCATCAACAAACCATTTGAATCCTCAGAATCTGCACAATGTATACCAACATCAACCCTCTACACATCGATGGACAAAAGACCATCCTCTGGCAAATATTATTGGCAACCCGAATCAACCAGTCGTTACGAGACAACGTCTTCACACAGATGGTGAACATTGCATTTATGCACTCACTGTCTGCCAATCTGAGCCTAAAAACATTAAAGACGCAATGACAAAAGACAACTGGATTGAATCCATGCAAGAAGAACTCAACTAATTCAAACGTCTTGAAGTATGGGAACTGGTTGAAAGACCAACAGGGGTCTACGTCATTGGTCTCAAATGGATTTGGAAAAACAAATTGGATGCTGAAGGGAACGTCATCCGAAACAAGTCACATCTAGTTGCTAAGGGTTATCGTCAGGAAGAGGGAATAGACTTTGAAGAATCTTTTGCTCCGGTTGCTCGTCTTGAGGCTGTTCGGATATTTCTCGCGTTCGCGGCTCATATGAATATGACGGTCTTTCAAATGGATGTCAAAACTGCGTTTCTCAACGGACAACTGAAAGAAACGGTTTATGTCAGCCAACCCGAAGGATTCATTGATCCAGAGTGCCCGAACCATGTCTACAAACTGAACAAAGCTCTTTATGGTCTCAAACAAGCCCCTCGGGCATGGTACGATAAGCTATCATCTTTCCTCATTGCTAATAATTTCACCAAAGGTTCGGTTGACCCAACTCTTTTTATACAATATCACGCGGCACATATCTTAATTGTTCAAATTTATGTGGATGACATCATTTTTGGGTCTACACATAAAAAGTTTTCAATCGCTTTTGCAAAACTAATGAAGAAAAATTTTGAAATGTCCATGATGGGTGAACTTACGTTCTTTCTAGGATTACAAGTTCATCAATCACCCCGTGGTATTTTCTTGAGTCAGTCCAAATATGCCCTTGAATTGTTAAACAAATTTGGAATGAAAACCTGTGATACTTATGCCACACCAATGACTCATACCAAGAAGCTAGACGCTGATTTACATGGGAAATTAGTGGACCCTACCAAATACCGAAGTATTATTGGGTCTCTCATGTATCTAACAGCTAGCAGACCTGATATTGTATTTGCCGTTTATCTATGCTCCCGTTATCAATCGTGACCAACTGAAACCCACTTCTCTGAGGCTAAAAGAATCCTTCGATACATCAAGGGAACCATTAACTTGGGGATCTGGTATCCGAAGGATTCTGGTTTTGAACTAATCGCTTTTTCAGACGCTGACCACGCAGGATGCTTAGACTCAAGGAAAAGTACTTCAGGAGCACTACAATTTCTTGGTGATAAACTGGTGTCTTGGCAATCAAAGAAGCAGGATTGTACATCGCTGTCATCAACCGAAGCAGAATATGTAGCCATGTCCGCGTGTTGTGCTCAAGTCATATAGATGAGAACACAACTCAAAGACTATGGTTACGTATTTGACAGAATCCCGATGTACTGCGACAATCGAAGTGCCATTGCGATCTCGTGCAACTCAGTTCAGCACTCGAAATCAAAGCACATCGATCTACGCTATCATTTCATCAAGGACCACGTGGAATAGGGTACCGTTGAATTATACTTCGTGGGTACAGATTACCAATTGGCAGATCTACTCACCAAAGCCTTGCCTCCCGCTAGGTTTAATGAGTTGGTCCACCGGATTGGTATGAGGTGTTTGACTCAAGAGGAATTGGATGACCTCCTAAAACAGTCTTAAAAACCTATCAAACACCAAAATCTCTTTTGTAAATAATTTTTCAAAAATAAAATACAAAAATATAAAACCTGATAAAACAACAAAAATATTCTTCTAATCTAATTTTCTCTCAACATGGAAAGTACATTTCTTCCATCAACACTATAATCTTTCAAAATTCAGTATTTTTACGATCAAGTGTTGAGGGGGAGAAAATTATCACTTAACTGTTTCAAAACATTTGTGTACTTGCATGTTATCATATCCCGGTTGTTTCTTTTATCAATGGTGGTAAAATTTTCTGGTCAACCTGACACTCCTCGGACTAAAATTTATAACCTTTCATCATTTAATAAGTCGAGGGGGAGTGTCGTCAAGTTTCTTTCTTAACAATTTTTGTTTGGTAACCAAAATGGAAGTTAAATGGCTTTGTATGAAAAAGGAAAAGGTGGAGGGACCAAAACTGTCAAAATGTTAAAGTCATTTTTAATAAAAACACTCTCCACCTAACATTTCACTTCACATTTATTACTCCTAACCAACTAATCCTACGCATAGAATTCATTCAAGAAATCCGAAGTTTTGATCATAAATCTGTAAGTGTTTTTGCGTTTATAACACGTTTCTAAACATTGGTTTTGATTTTCAAATGAATCCAACGGTTAAAATTACGTGTATAGTTGATTTTGTGTTATACGCATACGCATAAGGACACATGATCATACTTATGTGTTTGAGGTTAAGATAAATGGGTCAAAACGGTTCTTTAACATCAAGGATACTATTGTTACCCTCTGAATCCACCCAGAAACACGAAATGATGGTTTTTCAAAATTAGGGTTCTTGAGTCGAATTGGGCGTTTTCAAATGTGAAGGGTTTTGGTCAAAAAGATTGTTGTGTGATGTTTATATTATGTTAAATTGATGATATCCAGGCCCTATAACAACCCAGAAGCACTAATTAAGTCAGAATTACGAATTAGGGTTTAATGTTCTTGAGTTTGGGTATTTTTGATTCACTGAGAATTGGGTGTTAAAACTTGGTTTATAGACTCTCACAACACCTAAGACCTACCAGAAAAAGTTTGGTGCAAATTTGTAGGATATTAGTTTTCACATACACATCAAACCATAACAACAAGGTGGCGTATAAGTGGAATTCTAGAGAGAGAAAGTTAGAGGTTTAGGGAACTTAGTGAGAGAAAGTGAAAGATATTATTATGAGCTCCAACTCTCTACCTTGGAAGGTAGAGAGTATTTATAGTCTTACATAAATCGCCACACATCGGGCTGTGGATCAGGCATACAGTGGGTAAAGACCCGTCCGTCCTCCACGGTGTTACTTAACTAAATACTACTTAACTTAGAAGAACTACGACTACGAGCTTTCTAACTATTACATATACTTGAGGTGACCGACTCTTTAACACATGGAATTTCTAATTCCTAACAATCTCCCCCTAAGGGAGGTCACCTCAACCATGTACCAAAATTACATTGAATACAAATAGATTTTACATTAAAATTGTTCTTGCATTCTTGATGTAGTCCTTTGCTTCAAAGCTCGTAGTCATTGATTCTTCACATTGCATGTTTGGTTACTCCAAGTGGAGGTCTTTTACTGATCCACGTGATAATAATTTTTGAGCCATCTTTTGAGATCATCAGCTATCAAAAATCTCTAAGACATCCTTTGTGGTGTTGTGACTTTAGGACCGACATGCTCACATTCTGGATCATGAAATCTTCTCATCAGAGTAGCGGAAGGTAGAGAGTATTTATAGTCTTACATAAATCGCCACACATCGG